>JAWQUT010000562.1:367768-398285 GCA_033807755.1 Ellobium chinense | reverse complement strand
GGTGGTGGGGTGGGTGGCTCGGTGGGTGGTTGGTTGATTGGTTGGCTGGTTGGTTGGTTGGTTGCTTGGTTGGTTGTGTTTCAATAAAAACTCTATCTACTGGGTTCTGATTATTCCACTAAAAAAGTAATTTTCCCTGCAGGTGCACCCCAGCTGTGTCCAGGAGAACATGTGAAGGACATCTACTACTCCAGGCAGATCGCATTCACTTTTTGTGTCATATCTCATCAGTCCGTGTCTGCGAATCTCTCTGGAAATGTCACCGGCAATCTGATACCTGGGGTTGCATACAGTACCTCAGGTTTAACTCAACACGATCTGTATCAGAGTATTGACGTGAAAATGTACGATCTGAAAAAAGACGATGATGGAAAACATTCCTTCATGCTGTTTAATGCACGGACTAGCCAGCAAGCAACAATATATAACCTTGGAATGAAAGGTAAGATAGTTCTTTATTTTGAGTCCATCCTGTCGAGTTAAGTATTTTTTCCACAGCCAGTGCCAGAGATATGAATGCACTGAGTTCTTATACTGTTCAGCGACTCATAGGTGACAATATGTATGGTAGAGATTAACCTCTAGTGCCCAGGCATAGAAATACTGTTAGGAAAATTCTGAAAATTCACATACACACTTCAAATGCCACCCAAAATACATATACAACATTGATTTTGAACAATTTCAATATTTAATAGGTGAACAATTTTGGGTCAAATTTGAACCTCCGGGCACTGAAACATCCGTGCCATATTTGGACAACTTCATACTGGACCCTTGAAGTTGGGTTGCCAAATTTGGACCAGTGGGCACTAGAGGGTTAAGGGCAGAACACCGTTTCTCTTACGACTGGGTCTGGGCTTGAATATAGCAGACGATCAGTTGTTTCATGGGCTATTTGGCAATATCTGCAAGGTGGCTCATGAAGTCAGCTGATTCTGTTCAGATGGAAGTGATCTTGTGCATGTTGAGTCCTGAACTGGAATATTAGGCACTGTTCATGTTTGCACAGGAGAACATAAGAAAGTAGAATAAACATCGTCATCAGAGTAGCCACTACTACTGACTTTAATTATTGTATTGCTTTTACGTGCATGTCAGCCTAATATTGTTTAGTACACTTTTCTTTCCCCAGTAAATTTATTTACAGTTCTCTGATGTCCAACTTCCCAACACACACACACACACACACACACACACACACACACACACACACACACACACACACAGACACACACACACACACATGTACACACAGACACACAGACACACATGTACACACACACACACACACATGTACACACAGACACACACACACACACACACACACACACACACACACACACACACACACACATACATGTACACACAATCACACACACACTCATGCACACAAATGCCTCCACACAAATGCCTACCAACTCGCACATGAACACACACATAAAAAGTAACAGAGACCACGTTCACTTACACTCATGTTTTATACATTCGCCCATTCTCTCTCTCTCTCTCTCTCTCTCTCTCNCACACACACACACACACACACACACACACACACACACACACACACTCACAAATACACACACACACACACATAGACCCATACATACACATACATGTACACTCACACTCTATTTCTTTCCCCTCCCACTCCCCTTACTCATTTTCTCCCACATACACATACGAACACTCACATTTGGCTAATAGGTTTCTACAGTAGATTTCTCTAACAAAAACATTTTCATGACATCATTATAAACAGTAATTGATCTCTTTTGAGTTTTTTAAAAAAAACATTTGTTAACATTATTCCTTATCATCAGACCACAGAAAGATAGGGTCATTAACTGACTTTTACCAGCCACTAATACCACATACTCACACTCAATGTTTCCTTTAATACTTTCAGAATCTTCAGGATTTCCTTTGACATTAAACAGCATTAACGATACTTCAAAATGGGTCCTGAACTGTACATCCAGTGACTATCGAGTATCATCTCTGGGCATTTACCTCAAGACCAGTGAAGAACCTTTACATCATGAAGTCCATGGCAGTTCCGTCATCTATCGTATTGAGAACGCAGGTTGTAAAGATATGGGAACCTACAAATGTCGCATGGCCACTAACCCCTCACAGTGGACTTCATACGACATAACGATTCCTCACTTACACTGTAAGGGTCTCCTCATGAAATTTGTGTGGAAACCTGTCGGTAAAAAGACGAATTTGATTAGAGATGTTTTCGGTGACTGCATGGTTTCACTCTTTTGGCATGTTGGAAGTGTAGCTGATCTTTGACCTAAAACATTACAATGGGCGGTTAACTCTTTGCTCACACCGAAAACCCCGGTGTGCAATCATATTTGGATCCCGGTGTAACTCTTAAAAGTTATGGACCGATTCTGGATCTATTTTTGTGAGAAGATTCCTTCTGGAAAAAAAAAAAAGGTTGTGGTGTGTAACCATGATGATTTGCCCCACAGCAGTGCTGCTATGAACTTTTAATTTGTCCCTTAAACGTCTAGTACAAACTAACGAGAATAATTATGTTGTTTTTCTCTTATCTTAAAGTATAAGCGCTGGTATTATTACTGTTGATAATGCACGTGTATCATATCGCGTTTTACGTCAAACTATAAAGTTTTCCTGAATATAATGCTAAGAAAAGTTGCTCGAATGTGATCAAACTGCTTCTGTAGCTTTAACCTTTAACACGTGCGCTAAATACTTCTATACCAACGGTGGATGGATGGATGGATGGATGGATGGATGGATGGATGGATGGATGGCGGATGGATGGATAGATGGTGGGTGGATGGATGCTATTGTCTAAACTGGTGAGGACGGTGTGGCATTACATGTTATCCATTTTCATCATTTCACAATCCGTCCATCAGACATTTATACCTCTGCATCCATAACAATTCTCCATCATCCATCTATCTCTCAGCTGTTATCCATTGATCAATCAGTATCCATCCATAACTTCTTTATTATCTATCATCAAATATCCCAGTAGTCATCTATCATCTATCCATTGTCTATTTTAACACTGACTCCAGAGTAGAAACAGGGTGGGACATTGATGGATAACATCAAACTTTGTACTGTCGTAGTCCCTGATAATAAGATAACCTGAAATAATTCTTATAAATATATCATGACAACTGTTGTCTCGTGAGTCATAAATACATAAGGAAATGGTTTTTCAAAATCTCATACCAGCACTTGTTTCATGTTGGATCATTACACTTACACTAGGTCCCCAGGTCAGTGATTCAGATACCGCCTTCATTATACTATACAAGTATACATACCATTGGTAGCCACTTCATTTGCCAGTTTCCTTAGCTCAACTGTCTCTAAACTGAGTACTCCGCTATAGGCAGTGAACACTCCTTATCACTGCTAGTGAGCAGCGTAAAGATCATGAATATAATCTCGTTATCACACAGGTGGACCACAGCTTTGTCACGGGGAAGACAGAGACAGGATGATCTTCTCAGAGCTGAATGCCAACATCACATTTTCCTTGTGTGTCATTGCCCGTGAGAATTTCTCTCTCGTGAACGTTTCTGTGGAAGTTGAAGGGATGACCAAGACATTACCTGAACACAGATATGCACACAGCAACATGACTCTGAATGGACAAGACCTGTACCACACTGCACACATTACAATGTACAGCATACAGAAAGAGGACTATGGAACAGTCACTTTTAATTTCCACGATCCGCTTGCGTCAAAGAATGAGATACTCTCGTACAAGATACAGTTAAAGGAAAAAGGTAGTTTTATGAACATTTAGGAATAGTTTCTGTCATTGCAAACAGCACTGTGGTGGAAATTGTTCTAAACAAAGCCGAGCTGGGCTATTTTCTCAGTCTTGCTCAGTATTACTAACGTCAAACTGTATTGTCAGTGTAAATATTTTCTTGTTTCTCCCCAGAGCGATCTGACTCCATCACTAATGTTATTTGTTGTACGGGTACAGTGATGATGATCTTAATGATATATTGTCACCCTACTAGAGGGCTGGTTGTCTCTATGACTTGGGCCATAAATTGCGTTTGACGCTTAATAGGAGGAGTGGCCAAGGCAACATCTGAGAAAATGATGTTAACTTTACTCCACAGATAAAGGGAGATAATGTATTTTGAAATCTGGTAGCAAAAATATGTAAGCTTGGTAAAAATGTATTCGAATGATAATGTATGTTATCATATTTTATATTTTAGAGTTACGACATTTTTCCAATGGGGTGAATATATTATATTCTTATTTAGTCATACCGTAACACGTAATTTAAAAAAAATATGAAATCAGTTTATGGATAGCTTCACCTTATCAAAAGTATGTTGTACAAAATTAACATAATTATGTCAAAATTGATTTAAAAAAATCCTAGTGAAGTTCTTTACATAGAACTGTTATTGAGTATATTGTATTCCAAGCTAACTAACACAGCCAGTTCTTCACAACACTACACCATGATACACTTAATTTGCTTTATGTATATTTCCTCATAATATGCTGAATTACGTATAAATGTTATGCTATTTAATCTCAGTCTAGAGTTCTCCTCGACTTCCATTAATAGACAGTGAACTAACTGTGGTTTCAATTCACTCTTCTCTCTCCCACAACTAAGAGCTCTTAAACCCGGTGGCGCTTTTTAGTGATTTGGGTCATACTATACTAGTATGCCTGTATCTCACTGTTTTTTTAAAATAATTATTGTCTTCCATTTTATGTCATAACTTCTCTCCCCAGCTCCGTACCAAACGTGCCCAGATGAAAACCAGGAAAAGACAATCTATGCTGATCTACATAAAAACATCACTTTCTCCATGTGTGTCATCGCTCACAACGGATTTTCTGTACAAAGACTTGTTCTTACTGGTGGTAAAAACCCAACGTCATTAGAAAATATCAGGTACAACTATTTCATCATGAAACCATCTGGTCCAGATCCTCATTACACGTTCATGGTAGAAATATACAACATCCGAGAATCTGATTTTGGAACCATCACTTTCAGAGTTGAGGAAACTGATACACACAGCAGGAGCAAGCTGGATTATATCATATTCTTATGTAGGAAAGGTACAGACTGACTCATTACGATCTTTTCAACCATCTTTTTGTGTCCACACATTTTGTCAACCTCTATTGATCTAGACTAATCTACATTTCATTTGAAGCTGAATGCTATTATCTCCCTGTACATGCTCATACTATTTAAACTAGGCAGTAAATCTCATTTCCCATCCCCCTCGCATCCATAAAAAGATTATGAATGCTCAGGGTAAAGATTTGACTGATGTGGCAGAAAACAGCTGGCATCTGTACATCAAACCACTTTCTTGACTTGTGTTATTATAGTTGCAACCTTAAAGTCATTATCATCGGAAGACACGTCCCGTCTCGAAATAAACGTGGTTGAAGTTAAGTTTATTAACAGACTTGCTGTTTTTTTAAAATTTCTTCTTGTTGGATACTCATTTCCGTGGATGAATTCGTTTTCTTGTTTCAGATAATACACCTTTCCAAATCACTCAATTTTCTTTACTATAAGTTCAAAGATAGGGGAAGCTGGTGAACTGCAAAGTGTCTATGCATTATGAAATGATTTACTCGTTAAATTTGGGAGGAAAAAAATTGTTGCACCCCAGTGATCACCGGGAGATGGAATTCAAATTAGTGAAGTGTCCCATCATGCCTCTTCTTATCTTATCTTGTCTGATCTTATCTTATATTCCGGTCGAGCTTTAACGACTTTGGGCTCAAATGGTTTCCTCATTCGTATCCTAAACATAATTTGCTGAAAGTTGAGTGGAAACTGATTCAGACTGAAAGTCGTGGCTAAACAAATGATAGTAATAAATACTTTTCTTAAATACATATATCACCAACCGGCTTGCTCGGAACAAATTCTAGTTTTGTATACAGATCAGTAACGCTCTGCGTATTACGAGTATTACGACACCTTTTGGTATGTGCTGTTTTCGGCAAAATATTTGGCCCTGGATTAGAATAGGCTAAGTGGTCTTTATAAATATTTATTCTCTTTGAAAAGAGGCCTTTCATTTCATTTGACAAATAAAACAGTAATGTCAAGGACATGTCTGAATGACACTTCTTTTCGGCTGAAATGATGAGTAAATAACCTGGTCTGAGGACTTTAACAGAAGATATGAAAATATCAGGATATAAAACACGATCTGATCAACTTTACATATTATGACAGGTGAATATCACCAAACGTTCATCCCCCTAGATCCAACACCAGACAGGGTGGATCTGCTCAACGCATCTACCACATTAATGCCGCTGATAACAGCGTCCACGCCCACGTTAGATTCTGCATCAGAATCATCTGAGAGAAAAGATGACGGCATTTCCGGTGGAGTCATGGCGGTTATAATAACGTTGTCAGCCGTGATCGTCATCATACTGTTGATCGTGGGTTTGGTCGCGTACAAAATCAGAGGTAAATATAACCAGTCTTATAGACAGCCGTCATTATCAGTACTGTATTAGAGATCTCTGCCTTGTTCATACTTTATTGTCATTATCACTTAAGAATTTATAAAAAATAAGAACTTTAAAACAGACGTAAAAAGGTTGGTTTCCACAGATAAATAAAGTTAATTTAATAGTGCAAATTTTCAATCTAAAAAGATCTTCAGGCGTAAAAGTAATTATAACACACACAATCAACTAGTAAAACTACTTATAGGTAGGATTGACGAATAGAAAAAGTAAAGAAAGTTTAAAAGTTCAAAGGCAGATAGTGAATACAGCATGTTTAAAACAGGTAAAAAGGCGGTCGTCAGCGTCAAGTGAAGTTAAAACACGATGTGGTTAAGAGTTGTTGTTATAAATGTGTATAAATAACTAGAATAGTGCCCAAATTACATTTTATGCTTCCTCACCACTCTCTCTCATTCTTCTATCACTCCTTTCTCTAATTTATTGCCATTATCATCATCACCAATATCAAAATAATAATCAGAGGATGACCAAACGGAAACATGTCTGGACACTTCATCACTGGTCATTATTATCACGAGCACCACATTAACACACCAACAACAACAATGTGGCAACATTAGTGTGGCGGCATGGGAAAACCCCGACAAAGACGCAACAGCACGAACAGAGTAAAGTGCAAAAAACACTTCAAAAGTAATTTCTTATGAAAAACTAGACTAGTTCTGCACATTTTCTTGACATTTAGACTTTACTTTATCATGTCCTGGAATATTTTACAAAAATACGACCTGTAAATGCTTTAATTTGATGATTTTAGAACACCCCTAATTGTGAAAATTACTAGAATCAAACTTTAAATGCGTTTTTCTCTGTTTACTTTTTCAAAATGTTTGTCCTTAGTTTCTTTCATATCTTTGTTCATAATTAAGATAAATCAGAAATTTAAAAACCACTGTATTCAGCTCAAACAGATCTTTCACATGATACCAATATTTCCATAACTAAAAAATTTTCATTTGTCATGGTTTTCCCATGCCACCATTAATTATTTTAATGACAGCGACAGCAGCTACGGAATAATCCCAACCATAACAACTACCACCGCCTCTTAGTAGTGTACAATACATGTTAATATAAGAATCATTGACGCCATTACCGTCATCACCACCATAATTATCTACCCATATCATATCACATATTTCCTCTCTGTCTTTTCCTTCCTCCATGACTGATGACTGTTTCACTTCGGTTCCAGGCTGGGTCCCTAGTTGGTGTTGCAGGTAGGTGGTGCCTTGAACTTCTTGTTCTTGAGGTTACAGACCTGTAATAGGATTGGACCCTTTTTTCCTCTTTGGGCTATATTAACAATTTGAGCTGCCCTCTGAACCCAAAGTTTTAGCTTTCACCCAGACCCATACCAGATTGAAGCTCATTATGTGGCCCAAATTTTAAGACTTACCCAACCCTAGCAAGCCCATTGAAATTTTGAGCTTGGTTGCTATTTGTAAACAGACCCTACATTTTTCACTGGTCAATGCCAAACCCCTCCTCTTCCGCCTGAGCACACCCTTGACCTGGCAGTTCCAGCCCAGGGCTAAATAGTGCCTGGTAAAATAAAGTAAAATGGACACAGATTCCCATGATATCAAAATTTCCCCCCTGGAGCCCTTATTACTGGAAGCAGGGCATGCCAAAAGAGGGAAAAGGGGAGATGAAATATACTCCCTAAGTTCTAGGACCACAAAGTGAAAGTACAATTACAGGCCTGTAACCTTGAAGCTGTCAGAGTCGACGTAGGAGAACGTAATGCAAAATATCTATATTTTAGAGAAAAGTCTCATTTCAAAATTTCTCATAGTCTTACCTTGCGTCTGAAATCCCCCAGATTATGATTTACATCCACAGTTCGTGAATATTTTATAGACTGCATGTAGCTGAAATAATGTAGTATGCTGTGTATAAAAAAGTATAGTCTAATTTAAACTATACCCCTCAGTTGACCATGATCAAGTGCATGCCATTAAAAAAAGTTGTCCCCCATAAAATAGCACCATTGTGCTCACATTTCACAAAGATAAGAAAGACGGGCAGTTTTGGGGAAAGTTAGATAACTCTAGTGCTTGAATTTAAGAACTTCGCCTTTCTGAACCATCAACCTCTTTTTTTTTTTGTTCAGAACCTCCTGTGATTCACCCTATCATATCGAAGAAAACAACTTGCAGGAATGAAGTACGTTTCGGGGAAGACCAGACATCTGTTATTTTCTTATTTTTGTCGGGAAATACCGGCATTAGCGAAATCAGACAGTGTTCTATATCATCCTCTAAGGGAATAGTATAGTGGTTTGCAAACATGTACAGAAGAACATCAGTATTATGTAGCTACGAATGCTTGGAAAGACATAGTCTACTTATGATTGAGGTTAACTTTAATGTCGTGATTTACATGTATAGAGAAATGACCTGTAATCAGCAAACAAATTACGCAACAATCAAAAATACCTCCCAGTTCTATCTGCCATAATTCATATGATAGAATAGCAAATGAACTAAACACATGAGCATCAACATTGCCAAGGCAAATGTCTTCGTATCTCTTTCTAGCAGGTCTAGGCCAGGCGCTGAGGCAGACTACATTACACCTTGTGATCAGATCAGTCTTGAAGGTGAGGGAGTGAGTAAGTGAGTGTGTGCAGAAAGAAGGAAGGAAGAAAAGAAGGAAGGAAGAAAAGAAGGAAGGAAGGAAGGAAGGAAGGAAGGAAGGAAGGAAGGAAGGAAGGAAGGAAGGATAGGAGCTAAGAACAGATTAGGCAAACGAGCGTGGAAAATATTTTTACCAAATAGTGTCCTCCCCTTCCCCCTCCACACACACACCTAAATTGTCACATTTTATAGATATATATGGATGTTCAAAAGATACCTCTAATATTAATACTAGTGACAACAATAATACTAATAACCATACTAATAACAGCGATCTCTTCACTGGCTACTAGTATGAGCAAGAATGTAATATAAGATAGTGCTGTTTTGCTATAAATCTTTATAAAGCTATAAATCTTTATAATGCTATAAATCTTTATAATGCTATAAATCTTTATAAAGCTATAAATCTTTATAATGCTATAAATCTTTATAATGCTATAAATCTTTATAATGCTATAAATCTTTAACTGTATGCCAACATCAGATTTTCTAGAACTTACATTCAAGATCATTGCGCTCAGGAAAGCCTGTGACATTTGAAATATCAATGACAAGGCAATACAATTATGAGGTTTATCGTATTCATTCGTCCTTTATTTGGAAAAAAATCTCTACCGAAACATATCCGACGTGCTCCTTAAATGGAAAATTTGAAAAAAAAATCTAAAAATATACCTCTTTTTGTGCCTGTAGATCTCAGTATGCCCAATTAAAAAAAAAAAAATTTCAGGTGCGACTGATTGTGTTGAACGTTTAGTAGGCCAAGAAGGTGTGCGCTATGCTTGTCGAGGATTTTGCGTGTGTTTGAGCGTGATAATATTGTGCTAATTTTGTACAGCGCTCGGAGCTTATTAAGGAGTGAGCATTATATGAATGCGATTATAGTTATTGTTATTATTATTATTATTATATTAGACATGAGAAATAACCAGCTATTCCATCCTCCTGGGTATATAGTAAAAATCACTTTTTGTATGACAAAGGTATACTATATTTTTTATTTCTGGCTACCCTTTGGTTACCAAAATGTACACGCAGGTTGTTAATCACGATATTGAATCATCCTAACTTCAGAGCGTCGCTACATGAATGTTGATCCCACCTCAGACGTCACAGAGACATCGATGGTTTCAAGGGAAGTCACTTCGGTGGCGTCATCAGAGGAAATTCATTTGTACGATGAAATCGACTAGAGCACAACAAAAAGGTAATATTTTGTGAGATGCAGGAGAGAGAGAGAGGGAGAGAGATAGAGAGAGAGAAAGAGAAAGAGAAGGAGAGAGAGGGAGGGAGAGAGAGAAAGAAAGAGAGGGGGGAGAAGGAGACAGAGAGAGAGAGAGAGAGAGATAGAGGTGGGGGGAGAAGGAGACAGAGAGAGAGAGGGGGAGAGATAGAGGTGGGGGGAGNAGAGAGAGAGAGAGAGAGAGAGAGAGAGAGAGAGAGAGAGGGGAGAGACTCTTGAGAGGAGAGATTCAACTACCTCATGAGAATAATGTCCTTTTTGACTCAAAAAGAAAAAGGTGGTGTTCATTAGTAAATCATACTAACCGTTTTGTGTGTGTGACCACCAGGACATGCGTGCATGCGTGCGTGTGTGCGTGCGTGCGTGTGTGTGTATGCTTGTGTGAGCATTATGCATGTGTGTGTGTGTGTGTTTGTGTCTAAGCGAGTGAGCATGTTTGTGCGTATAATCTCTGTGTGCGCGAATGTGAGTATGCTATTTTCGTTGTTATGGGCTAACATGAACAGCCAGTGGGATTTTCACTGCCTATACCACATGTCTTTTCCTCTTTCATTTGTCACAGATACTGTTACATCGACGCATATCTGATCAGAGGGACATAAAGATCGTCTTAGATAGCTTGAATGTACCAGAGAAGTTCCCTCACCAAGATATGCTTTAATCTTCTAGTCAAAGGCAAAAAAAATGGCATAGACAAAATAGCTGCTTCCGTCCTTCATACATCTCCAGATACCTCCAGATACATCTCCACGACTAAAAGTTACCAGCATCACTGTCCCAGTGCTTCTTCTACATTTCCGTTTCCTGATCATGCTAGCAGACCACTATGGGCCATCCACTAGGTGGTCAGCTGCAGGACTGTGGGGGTTCCCCACAACTTCTTGTCACAGCAACTGGCAATGACCAATACTGTTCTCTTAGTTCTGCCTGAAGAGGGCAGCCCTGAAAAAAAACCCACCATGGTCACGCCTCTCATTTCATAACCACTCCACTCCACACTGGAAACGAGCAAAACAGAGAAAGACAGAGCTGCCTGCCTGGAAGGCAAATGCCCTGTAAATCGTAAGATCACAAAGACACAAAGACATTCTCTGCACTGGCTCTAGACATGATAAGCTCAGCGAAATGTTATATTATTGCTTATGAAAAGGAAACAAAATGCATTATGTACATTTCTACACATATGGACGCCTTCTCCAAACGTTCTGATATAGATTTATCACACAATAAATTTTCTGCAAGACAGATATTTTTGGACAAAGCATCCATGCCTAAAAACAAACAAAAAATCATTTCATCATCGCTGGCCTTAAAGACGTATACTGGATTAGACGATGCCCTCTTGCAACTGGCGCTGCAAATCTTTGTTCTTAGTCTTTAATAACGCTCTCAAGAATTGTTTTCCATATTATACAACAACGTTTTTAGATAAACTGTGAAATATTACTTTATTCGCTTTTTTCCCCTTCACCTACAATGTTTTCGCAGACAAAAAAACAAACATCTATAATAATCTTACACACGTGGGCAATATTGATGTGCCCAACAACCATAATATATAAAACCCCTAAAATCACCATCAAAATAAAAAAAAATGTATTAGGACAATAAAATGTCTAGTTGACAGTTAATAGAATCGAATGTCATTCATTCCATGTATGATTACAAGGCGATCAACATGGCTTCATTCATTTGATTTTGTTAGTTTAACATAGCCAGGATGATTATGGGTATCAGTGTGTCCATGGTCCGGCTAATGAGTATGAAATGCTTAAAACTTACAAAGAGCCAGGAATATATATTTTTTGTCTGTCTTTTCACTCTTGTTCGTTGGTATTTTTTAAAGTGTGTGTATGAATTTGAAAATGTTATTTCAGGTCACTTATTAAAAGTCACATTGAGTTCCCATAGTGCCATGGTGTTTATGATTTCGAACGGCTAAACGCATTAGATCTTGAGAGGGGTAACACTAATTATATTGGAAAAAATCCGGCTTGATTAGTTTTTGTTTAATGTTTTGACCTTTCCACGTAATTTAGCCATTATATTAAAAACCAGCGTCATTTGTTTTAATGCTTTTCTTCCGACTTGTCCAGAGAGCCCCAAATTATTCCTGACCTCAGATTGTATGTAGTGTTACTCCATCACCATTGTTGAAAAACGTGATGTATTGTTATGACTGTGTACTTGTGTTTGAAAAGTGTCCACACTAGGTATGCAATATGATTATTATAGTGTGATCGGAAATATTTTTGTTTTCATTGTTCGAAATATCTTCGCTAGGGCTCAAGAAGCTGTTTCTAAGTTTGCATAATTATAATTTTTTAAAATCCGTTCGTCATTTATAAAACTTAAAAAAAAAAGAAAATGTGCCAGCAATATTCAGAAATCAATCAAAAATGTTATCCAAAGGGAAAAAACAACACAGGATGTTGCGGTAATATTCTGCATTTTTACAGTAATGTCATTGAACATAATTATCATTATAACGAACTCTGCCTATAATGAGCCTCTCCTTGAAACAAATTTATATCGTGCAAGAGCACGTTGTTTTATAAATATAAGTGTCCAATTTATGAATATTATAGGTATCCCTTCTGTACTTTTTGCTGAAAGAGGGAGGAAATGACTAGTGTGATTGTGGGAAGTAGATTGAGATCACTGAAATGTCAGATTTCACAAAGTTTAATAAACAGACAGATATTTGGGGATAGGGCGGTAACAGAACAAAACTCGGAAACAGAACTTTGTGAAGTCTGACATCATATTATGTTAAATAGATAAATAGAGAGTGGCGCAACTATTCAGGCTATAGCAATGATGTCTCGGATATTACGGTACATAAACTATTCCTAGAGCCTAAAAAGTTTAGAAAGGACTGGATCCATATCCGTTCTACGGAGATCCCTGAAACAGAAATTTATCCTATCAGTAGCTCAGCACATAAATGGATTTTTGGGAAGACATAAATAAAAATGTATGTGCTAGAGTACGGTATTGACTCCCATAAGTAAATATGCAATAGTAATACTTCGAAGTAGGAAGAGGCCGTCTCATCTTGAATTGTTATGGCTAGACCTAGCCAATTAGGAATAGACGCTTTTAGAAACGGTCCAATCAGCTATCGTTCACCCCAGGGGAATCACGGGAAGGCAGTGGAAGCGTCACTCTTTCCAAGCCATCAGTAGAGAAACAGTGTTTTGAATGATCCTTGAATCACCCCATCAGCCACCTATTTTCTGACAGGTTAATTACAAGTTTGGAAGCTAGTAAAAGTCTGCATAGTACATTGGTCTTCTATGAAGTCTTAGTAACCTCATTTTAAAACATGCCATTTTCTCAGGTGAGCCAGTTTAACACAGGCATATATATGTACCTTTATATCAGTATTTTGCATCTTATACCCTATATGTACATTTATGTCAGTATTTTGCACGTTTTATTACTAATGTTATGCGCATTCTCACACTTATGTTCGTGCATATTGTGTAAAATGGCGTGGGACTGCCACAGTCTTGTTTTTGATAGTGATTACAGTAGTCTTGGTACAGACAGTACTGAGTCACAGTGCAGACAGCACTCTGTATTTTGGATTTTTTTTACTGTAAACTTGGAAATCCATATGTCCATTTCAGGCAATTTGGATGGGACAGTTTTTCGAGATGCACATATTTTTATGTGGAGTCTACGTTGGACAAAATAAATTACCTTCACCTACTATAAAGGAGGACTCACAAAGACTCACAAAAGGCGGCATATTCTACAAACGCTTAAATTCAAATAAAACGTTATGTGTAAATTCGTGAACCGAGGCTTATCTTGCATAATATGTTAGTATAAATTACAGCCTATCTTGACAACAATGAATTCTCGTTTGTTTCACTTGGCAACAACACAGCATTTCCGTCTTAAGTCGCCATTTTGTCTCCAACATTTTTGAAATCACATGACTATATTATTGCCCTAATTCCGAAAGGAGTCACCGATTTCATCCATTGTTTAAAGTAGCTGGCAGCCAATGAAACTGAACAAGATAATGGACCTAGAACTGTTCCAACATTTTAATGTGTCTCCCAAGCTTGAACTCTAGCGTCTGATTTCGCTCAGTTAGGAGTTGATAAACAGCAGCCTAAGATTTCGCTCAATTTACTTGATCTATTCTCCGCTCGCGATTAGGAAACTGGTTTCAAAGTAAATCTTTAAAGATCTTTGTGGATGCAAAATGGTATAATTTATCTTTATTAACCCTGATCCCAAAAGACAAATATATCGATCTGGATTTATAGTCTTTTGAGAAACGTCCAGGGCTAAAAGTGTGGAAGTGGGCGATTATGGAAATGCTGAATTGGATCTGTAAGCTTCCAGCTAACTTCAAACATAAGAAAACTTAAAAAAAATAAAGTCATTCATTTTACACGGAACAACTGCCAATACAAAATTAATTCCCAGTATGTTTGGTTAAATTCACATCCTCTCGCTCACGCTGGCACGACGCAGGCCGGTACTGCAGGTATGATGATGTCAATAGCACCTGGCATAAAAATATGCAATTTTAAATAATCCCTATTATGAAATCAGAAAACTGGCCATGGGAAGGGGGGAAGGGGTTGGATTTTAATTTCAAGGGCTTAGATAGGTGCAAATACATGTGTAGACTCAGAATAGGTGAGTTTTAGTCACTCAGATATAAAATTTGTGGTTGTTGCTATATGGGTAAGGTTACAATGTTTACTGGGTGAAAAGAAGTTCTCAAAAGCTAACTGGTTCAGGGGCATTTTTCTTTGTGTGAAAATTTGGAGGAAGAACTAAACAAGAGGTTTGGAAAGTATTTTGACACGGCACCCAAGATAAGAGATGTAAAACCTAATAATATAGCCAACAGTGAAAAAAAACATCGGCATCTTCATACCTGTAGCTAGCTCTCGATACACAGAGAGCTCGTGAGGATAGGCTGGTCCCACATCTTTTACTAAGAGTCTTAGCATCTCCTCGCTTACGCAGATTACTATAGATAGTGTAACTTTGTTGAAGAAAAACAAAACCTATTAGTATTATAAATCTCTTAATAATATTTTCATTGACATCACATATTCATGCTAAAGCTCTATCAGGAGATTTTATATGCGTTTTCAGTAACACATCAAAGTAGATTTTCGTAGAATAGCCTCTATGAAAGATCATTTAGTGGCCATGTCAGCCTTATGTTCACCGTTATGTGAAAAAACCTCCATTCGCTGGACTCAAACACATGGAATGTGAATTCTAATCACACACCGTTTTGCTTTACATGAAATATTGATAAAAAGAATTCAGTAACAGCTGCCGTCGTCATCTCAAGATGGAAGGGGCTGCCTTAAAATCTATAAAATGTAACTGAAAATTCAGTCGAACCTGTTGAACTGATCTCTAAGGAACGGTATCCATGGCTGCCAGTCATACAGAGTGGCATGTAGTTTTAGTGTAGTAGTCGACGTAGAGGATCCAACAGGTTTGTCCACGATAGTTCACTAGTTGGCTTTCATATCCATACTCCTGGGGGAAAGATATTCGACTTAAAATCAAGGGGCACATCTGTCACCTCTGATGTATTATTGTCAGGGGCGTAAACCGTGTTTCATTGTACTGCTAAGTGTTTCAAAACATGAAAAAAGTCCAATGTCATATGTCGCCCCTGAATCTCTGCCGTACTGTTTAATATCCAGATACGCCACAGGTCTTGGGATTAGTCAGCTTTCGACGTTCTACAGAAGTATTAAACTGAGCATATCAAGGCCTTGCTGGGAGAAGTAAATGTGAGCGTCGGTGGTGTAACGGTTAGCATAGTAGCCTTCCAAGCTATTGGACCGGGTTCAATTCCCGGCTGACGCACTTTTTTTTTTTTTTTTGGTTTGAGTAAAACTTTCAAGAATCTAGTCAATTTCAGAAAAAAACCCGATCGGGTTTTACGATGATCTCACTTTGAGTTAACAAGCGCAAAATTATGTTTAATCTACCCCAAGACATTAGGTTAGATTTACAGTCAGTTGGCTAGGGAGTAAAGGTTAATTAATATTTTTCTTTTTATTAAGCTTCGTCGTCCTTTTTTTTTAAAGCATATTTATGTTGATATCTGAGACAAGGGTCGTCTCCAGTAGGAGAGTGTGGTGAAACCGCAGAAAGCCCAGATGGAGAAACCCGCGGCTTTTAGTTCTTGATGTATGCGAACCCTGGACCCGTCGTACCAAGAGGTAAGCGCTCTACGCCCTCGGCCATCGTGCTGGCTGACAGACCGGGAACAAGGGAAACAGGGAGACAGTTTAACAGGCAGGTACACTGAGAGGCAAACAGGCTAACAGGCAGAGTTACATGCTAGTAGATCCTGAGTGTCAATCATAAAGCCAAGGCGGAAAGCAAAAGAACATAGCTTTACACAATGACAATACAACATAATATTAGTTTTTCTGGATTCTAATAAAAAGAAACCGTTGAATGTATTGAAGTTTACTTCACCACAGCTTTGTTTCTTCCCATGCTGTCGAGGATTTTATTTTATTTTACATGGTTTCGCTGAAAGTCTCCTAAGGCAAAAGAAGGGATGGCCGTGGGGGTGGGAATTATGTTCGATTGTAAGATCAAAGAGCACATCTGTCGTCCCTGATATGTTGTGAACAGGGGCGTAAACCGTATTTCGTTGTACTGCTGTGTCTTTTCTTGGTCATAATTTAAGAAGAGTCCAATGACAAGCGTCGCCCTCGAATCTCAGCCTTGTTGATCAGCCAGATTTCGATCTTGTACTGTAGCATTAAAATGAGCATATTAAGATCGAGCTGAAACAAGTATATGTGAGCGTCGGTGGTGTAACGGTTAGCATAGTAGCCTTCCAAGCTATTGGACCGGGTTCAATTCCCGGCTGACGCACTGTTGTTTTATTTTTTTTATTTTGTGTGTAAAACGTTTTAAAAAGCCTATCGGGTGAAAAGATTTTTCTGTGAGTTAAAAGGCGCAGAAATTGTACCTCGAGGATACCCCTCCCCCTCCCCTTCCAGATGTTATGTTAGATCTGCAGTGAAGCAAGCTATAGAGGGAGTTGTTTATTATCAGTATTATTTTTTTTTTTAATTAAGTTTTAACCTTCCCTTTTTAACACAGTTATGGTTATATCTGAGACAAGGATTGCCTCCAGTAGCAGGGTGCATTGGTCACACTGCAGAAATCACAGATGGAGAAACATGTAAAATTCTTAACGTATGCAACCCCTGGACTCACCGTACCAAGAGACTAGATCTAGTACTCTATGCTCTCGGTCATCGAGGAACATCGCTGACTGACACACCAGGAAGACAGGAAGCAGGGAGACGGTTTAACAGGCAGGTGGACCAAGAAGCAAACAAACTAAGACAGGAGAGCAAACGAATACCGTTTTACATAGTGGCAGTACAATACACATTTTTTTAAAATGTTTGTTAGAAAGTTCCTCCTCAGTAATAACAACTAACCCGTTCGAAAAAAAAAATCTTAAAAAAAGGGAAAACAAATTCATGTGAATAAACTAGGTCAGCTGTGACCTTCCCATGTCTAAGTTAGCCCAGTAACTGCCCTTTTTTTTTAATGTAAGCCACCACAAAGCTTGGATACCAGGCACTAAAAACATTGATACTCATATTATTAACGCCCTCGGGCCTCAGTCGAGGCTGTGGCAAACACGCGAGTATTTATCCTGGATGGCTGAATCAGGAAAGTGAATTCTCAGAGATAGACAGGAAATGACATAAACACTGAAATTATAAAGATACATGTCATACTATGCTCTGATACAATAATGACCTTATGTACATTTTAGTAACTTAATCATTTTTTTAAGCTCTGAAAATAAAATAAAAAAAGATACAGTAACGTATAGCTGTTGGGTACACCAATGATTCCACTTACATTTTATCAATAGTTTTTTTACATTTCAAACAAAAAGAAGACAAAGGCATTAGGAATTTGTTTTTTAACAGTTTATTCAACCAGACCTTGATTCAAGCAGTACGATACAGAAAAGAATGACATTTACATTACCAGTCAGTGTATACCCATCTCAATCGTTGAGTCACATCTCAAGAAACCTCAATAAAGCACTTGTTATAAGAGTTCTGGTGTTCACTGAGAAAGGACACCATCATGAAAAAGTTTGGCCCAAGAGTCCAAACTTCTGTCAACGCTACACCACTTTTTTGTGTGCGTAAAGGTATGAGGTAAAATCCATCGAACAAATCCACCTTATGTACTAAAGAAAACAATGTCTTATTCAAGAATAATCATAGTGAGTGAAACATACCAACAACACAAGAGCAACACACACACACACACACACACACACACACACACACACACACACACACACACACATACATACACACACTCACACACAATCAAACACACACACACATACATACACACACACAATCAAACACACACACACACACACACACACATACACACACAATCAAACACACACACATACACAAACAAACACACACACACACACACACACACACATACACAAACACACATACACATATACGTACATACATACACACACACACACACACACACACACACACACACACACACACACACACACACATACTAAGCAGTTTAGATAGATCAACAACAATACAACAGCATCAGCAACGTAAGCGATGTCCAAACTGCCACCAGTATTGTGTCTTTTCATACTTTATCACAGTGACGAAATAAAACAAATACAAATATAAGCAGAGATGTAGCGGCAACATACGTTCCGCACCACCTTAACCATTACCATCATCATCACCATCATCATCACCAACACCACCACTATTATCTCTACCATTAGCATCGTCATCATTACTATCACTACCATCTCTGTCATCACCAATATTATCCTCATGATTACTACACATCGCTTGAAATGAAGGGCGGCTAAGCGCGACAACTCATCGGTCTACTGACAGGGAGACAACCACGTAAGGAAAGACAGGCTTTCTGAGGGCAGTTTTTGAAAATGTGAGTAGATTTCTGGCCTAAATCTCTAAGGCGCTTTATACACAGAACATACAACAATCTAAGGGAAACAACTCTTTTTAGAAAACTGACGTGTTTTTCACTTGACAAGTTTTATACCTCTGATTCTAAGTAATACTTACCAGAGATATTATTTTTCAGGACCACCGCAAGACAGTGACATCTTCCCCTTCCCACCAGCCCGGTGAAATTGATACATCTCTCATAATTAATCTAAAGTATTCATTTTTAATTCACTATAAGGATGTTATGAGCAAAATGTGGTAAGTTCTGGGATGTGTCATTTTTTTAAACAAATGTTTTTTTCAAGTGCTTTATGCTTTTTTTTTTAATGCTTTGTTCCTTAAGAGTGAAAGTATTTTGGCGAATGAAAAATGTCCAGCCTTGCTGATGTTGACAGAATAATAACTTCTCTATAAAATAGAAGTGAATGAATGGGTGCGAGAGAAAGAGAGAGAGAGAGAGAGAGAGAGAGAGAGAGAGAGAGAGAGAGAGAGAGAAATAGAGAGAGAGAGGGAGAGAGAATGCATAGCATGAAGTATCTCAAATGAAAATGATCAAGACATAGTTCCCATTAACAGTCCATTAAAAAGTTTACGTTCTCTTTGCTCCACTTTATCACACCCAGCTTCCGTAAAAACTCTTCTGAAACTGTCAGCAGCTTTACTGTGATTTAGACATATTATAAGCACAGTACGAGCCAGTGGCCAGAACTGTGTTGAGTGTGTACCCATCCTCTCCCTTTCCCATCCCCTCCCAAACCCTCTCCCAGCCTTTCGCCCAGTTCCCAAACACAAGACGACTAGTCTAGATTTTTTTTTTCATTTCAAAATTACCAAAATAGTCTACTTCGACTTAAAAACTCAAGATTTTTTTTTTAATGGCATGTCTCAGACACTACCGCAATTTGCTTGTAATACTTTTATGTTAAATTTCAAATGAATACTTAATACAAATTCTGAGAAATAAATCTATTCCCTGTTGGATGGGGGAGAGGGAAAGAGGTCACTGACTTGTGGTGGTCCTGAAAAATGATATCTCTGGTTAGTATTACTTACAAACAGAGGTGAAAAACATGTCCAGCAAAAAATAATGTCAGTTGGCTCAAATGTGTTGTCTCCCTTGGATTGTTGTCTGTTCTGTGTAAAAAACGCCTTAGAGATTTAGGCCAGAAATCTACTCACATTTTCAAAAATTGCCTTCAGAAAACCCGTTTTCCCTTACATAGTTGTCTCCCTGTCAGTAGACCTATGAGTTATTGCCCTTAGGCCGCCTCCTTTTCGAATCTGTGTTTATTAGTTAGACTTCTCGTTTTTCTTTTACTCTATCTATAAGTTGTTTTCTTGTTGTTTTTTCGGAGGACGGGGGANGGGGGGGGGGGAGTCTAACTTTCGCGAATTTTGCGAAATGGGTTCACTCGTGAAAATTACTTCCCACGAAATAAGGTTCTGTTAAAATGGCTTATTACAACACGACATTTAAAGTGCGACTAAAGTACTTTTATGGGTAGTGCACAGAATCCTGTGAAATTACTATTTTAACATGCATCAGTGATTCAAACTTCCTACTGACCTTCTCAAACCCATCAAATCTAACGCGTTTCGAAGAAATCACAAAGAATAACACATGCCCATGCCCTACTGTGTTAGCGTTACCGCTGCTCCCCTCGCCAGAAATACGTGACGTCACCAACACTGTGTACACGCCTGAAGGCTATTACGCGTCGGGCTCAGGGCTATTACGCATAGTGCTGCACTCAGTAAGGCTCACTCCCACGTGGAAACAATGGGTTATTGTTGTGCGCTAAACTGTGACAGAATGCTTGCTTACCATTCCTGAACTGATGGTCCAATAGTCTTCTCCTCAATTATATCCTCGTCATCTGTTTTTCGGCGCAGGGGCTCGAACTGATACGGCTCGACCGTATTTGCCATTGTTCTCGATCGAAAACACCGCGACTTCCGCGCTGACGTGACGTTTCCGGTACGGTTTTTTTCTTACAATTTCAGAATAGGTTAAAAGTTGTAAAATTAATTTCGAAATATTATTTTTTAGCAAAAATGATGACTTTTGATCTAAAACTTGATATTGAAAATATAAAAACTGTCGGAAATCACATTTTTTCTAGCACCTTAGTCGCACTTTAAGTAGGAGGCAGTAACCCTCTTTAGGGAAATATCAACTGCTGTTATTTCTTTTGCTATACCCCCTCATAATTTGGACATTCTCCATAAGTCTGCAGTGTGTTTCTCTATGAAAACAAAGAATTATTTTTATCGACAGTCCTGTCACGTCACTTGGGAATACTCTAGATTTATACCAGCATACTGTAAACCATTATGTGGGACTCGCGAAATTTAGATCCTTGCTTAAAGCCAGTTACCACATTTCGTGACTTTTAAATTCTCGAGAAAAAAATAAACCAACAACATTTATACAGTACCTGTTTAGGTGTGCTGTGGAGGAACCTATATGCTCTTTGAAACAGCGGGTTGATATCTATCTATTTTAATATATCCTGAAGAAATATAAAGAACTGTTCAGATAATAATTTCACCACAAGTGATGCAGCTTATTATTTAGAACACGCAGGCCTACATTGGTAAAATAGACTATCAAATTTAACCAAATAAAAATTCAACAATCTAAAGTAATAAACAAAAACCTTACCAGTTTAGATCACCACCACCACCATCACCACCAACAACAACAACAACATCATCGACAATACACAGTCGGCACCACCTCCACCTTTACCATCNACACACACACACACACACACACACACACACACACACACACACACACATACACACACACACACACACACACACACACACACACACACACACACACACACACACACACACACACACACACACAGTGTCTTATTTAAGAACAATTGTAGTGAGTGACACATACCAACAACACAAGAGCAACACACACACACATACACACAAACACAGACAGACATACAGACAGACAGACAGACAGACAGACACACACACACACACACACACACACACACACACACACACACACACACCTCACTCTGTGTACCTAGTAACCAAAAAGCGCCAGCCAATCCATCGTTCCCCATACCTTGAACAGCACTTTAAAAACGAATTTCACTCTATCATTTTTAGTCTTAACATCACGTTTACATACTAGTTCATCATGCACAACGAGATCTTTTGATGTGTGAGTGAAATGTTTTTGCTTTCGCATACAAATTCAGATAAACTTGATGACACAGATATAGTGTTGCTCCTCTTACCCGAAGGGATTGTCCCCATTGTAGGATAAAATGGTTTTACAAAATGCCATTTGCCCAATGTAGGAGAAAATGGCTTTCCGTAAGTCGTTGAGAAATATTTGAAATATCGGGTAAAGTGGGTAAAAAAAAAAAAGCCTGGTTTAACTCTTTTAAACAATAACATCATAGATTTGTTCCCATTAAATTTGCTTCATTATCGCGCTTGGAGACAAGAAAGAAAAAATGACTCTCGCTGTAAGGAAAACGCACATGACAAGAGCTGTAACACTGCACGGCCATCTTTAATGTGGATCGTTGCTTTAATGGTGGTACAGTGACTCTGAAAGAACACAGAATGTTATTATGTTGTCTAAAAAAAAACAAAGACTCCATTGGATTTTTGCAGTCTACCTTACCACAGCTTTTTTCTTCCCATGCTCCCGAGGATTTTTGATTTATTTTACATGGTTGAACCTTACGTTACGAATTAGGTTGGTGAACGCAGACGTAGGGACTTGGATATATGACTTTAAGCTACCTCACTGTCTCCTCTACCCCTCTAAACTGTAGCCAAACGTCTGTACAACAATCTCTCTCAAGAGATATCATTTAGTGCAATGTCATACGTCATAGTTTTAACCTCAGCAAAGGAAACGTCACGGTTTGTAAACATAATTATAACTTATGAACAATGACTATCCTTATCCATTCATGACCTTATTAAGGATTCCATCAAGATAGATTTACATCACGCACGGGGAAAAGTCTTGAAAGGCATGGAAACAAGTATAAAATGAAACAATAAATACACACAACATCACCTGGTCTAAACATCACAAATACACACTCCAGAAGAAAGTCACTCCACTTTATCCCGATTCCATGGTAACACTGAAAGATTTGACAAATGGCGACGTTTTTGTTTGCCTGCTGCTCTTTTTTTTTTGTTTTGCATTTTTTTAGCATTGTATATTAAATTGATACGCCGCGGTTATGCGATAAAGCTGATTAAATCCTGACTGTGGCTAAGCACTGTATGTATCCAGCAAACAGTGCAGTGCCCCGATGCATTGACCAGTCAGTTCTTATATCCTTCTCCACAGCAGGAGGTTCAGACACATACCTATACACATTCAGTCATATTCAGTGATCAAAGAAATAAACTTCATAATAACAGTTATCACAAATGCTTACAATAAGTACAGTGGCAGGCACACGTTATTCACGTTTCCAACACAATAACACCCCCCTCCACCTCCCACCCCCCAAAACCCCCTTCGCTTTCCTCTATATTTTTTATTAACATCCTTAATCCTTCCACTACGTTCACAGCCTAATCGCCATTTACATTTAAATCGATACCGGATACTCATTCAGAATTTTTATTTTATTCATGTTAATTGATTAAATACATGATAGAAGTAATCAGTATCTGTTTGTTCTTAAAAATCAACTGTAGAAGAATATAACACAAAAATACCATTTAAAAATGCCGCTCTCAAATCTCTTGCACATTCACATTTTACTTGTGGTCACGTTAAATGTCGTATTCCACAAATTAGCCCATATAATGACTATGTTATGCCTTTATTCAATATTTTAGGCCGGTTCTCATGACGGTATCAAAATTCGTGTATAAAATAAAAAACAACAAAAGACTTCATAACGTAACAATTGTAGACAGTTACATTTTTTTTTTAAAGCTCAGATTTGTAGAATACAACGTTCTGGACCAACAGGGAGTTTTTCTACTCTACTCAGTTTCTTCACTCATTCACGATTAATACTAAAACATGCAGAATTAATCTGACCAACTCATGCGATAATATGTTCAATACAATGTCATATATTATAGTCAAGATGAAGTTTACAATACATGAGATAATAATACACCACGAAGTTCATGAAAAGATATTTCCAAACAAGAAACACAATACTAGTTTTCAACAGCCCATAAAAGTTGTCTCCCGTTCACTCTCTGGACATTATGAGTATCCAGAGACGCTGAGTTTCCAAGACTGTATCAGATTGTTCCGTTAAAAATAAGCAAATATTATTTACAAAATTTAATGATTTCCTAAAGTCTTCCATAAATAAAAAAAACCATAAACGATTGTGAAGAACGATCGTGCTTTACTCAGAACGATATGACAACATGAATTAGGTCAGTCTGACTTGTGACCTGGAAGTAGCCTCACCTGTTTGATTTTCTTGCAGTAACGTTTCAAATGTAGCTGTACAATTAAAAAAAACCAAAAACTCAGTGATGACGTAAAAGATTGTATGCCAGCAAATAGATTAAACATCCAGTTTTGATAGATGATAATATTAACTTTGGATCGGCATATTCGAAAACATAAGGCAGTAACAGTAATACCATAAATTAATCTATGTCTGTCTAAGCCAATTTTAAAACAAAGATGCATGTGATCCTCATTTCTTTGGAACATTGCATTATACATTAACACAAACAATAATCTAGCACTTTAGAGGCGTCTTTTTTCTTTTTTGGCCACTAGGAGCTGCTTTTTGCCTGCCCCGCATGAAAGGTTTTGTATGAGTATATAAAAACAGCAGTCGAAACTCATCGCCAAATTGGCACCCCTGCTGTCTCTTACTGAAAGAGAAACATCCAAAGAAGAAGAATAATTTTAGAAATATTTGCCTTATCCCCAAGTTGGCTATGCCCTATAAAGATATTTTACTGGTAAATTTTGAACGGGTTTTTTTTTTCGCCGAAAATGAGTTTCCCGGGATAAGCTCAACTCGTAAAATTTGCGAAAATTAGATCCTCGAGAGAAAAAAAAGAACATGTTCACAGCACTTGTTATAAATGAGTCACCGTTCTGGACTAAGATACATCCTACAAAAAACACCCAAAGGTTATAGACACAATATTGCTGCAGTTTATCATAATGACATAATATCATAATAATAATAATAATAATATGTTGTTTCTGTTGAATCGCAAGACATTGGAGAGCTTGCGCAGTAACGATGTGACCTTTTACCATGGTAATAATTACAATGAATCTGCATGTTGAACGCTACTAATTGTGCGGTCAGCACCAATGCACTAATGTAATTTTTACGATGGTAAGAGATCCCATCGTAAATGCGCAAGCTGTCACGTTACACGCATACGATGTATGATTCAAGAAAAAAAAAAAAAAGAAGCAACGTAGAGAGCAGCCAGCCAAACACACAATTTACAATAATTATAACACAAGGTGGGCAGAGACCAGAAATACACTATATTTCACAGAACATTATGTGACCACTCTCAGGCGTGGTATCAGAGACTATGTCTGCAGTTTGTAACCAATTGTTTGAAACTAAAATGTTGTTTCAGAATTTGGAAACCGAGCTAGTATTAATTATAATCGGGTAATCTTCACGATGCCAGGTATACTATGTATTCTACACAAGACTAATCATGACCAAGGAGATATAATATCACTGTGATCGATACGGTGACACTGGACATAACCCCACCCCCTACCCCCTCCCTCTTTTTAAAAAAAAAGAAGTCGAGAAAAGAAAAGCAACACAGAGACAGAGAGAACTGAGCTCTGCATAGCCACATTTCTCAAAGAAAATATTAATAATGTTATGGGATAATAACCGCTGTTCGTTTTCGTCTAGGAAGTCGATATCAATGCGCTATATTTTTTTCTCCTCCAGGACCAGTAAAATTTCTCTCATTCTTTCTTGCCCTAAACAATACCTAAGAGGTATTCAAATAATTCACTTGTTACAAGTCTCGTATTGACAATACCTCAAAGATTAGTGAGCACTTCACCCACGGTACTGGTAAAACATAACGTTTATGTTGGTGGAGTTTTGCTTCCTATTAATAATGTTGATGCTTACTTATCAATGTCTGGGATTATAACATCTCCTATGGTTGAACGGGCTTTTCAGGAGTGGCAGTCATCGGCACATTACAGGGTTGTTTTGCACACAGCACGCTATCCTTGCCGCCACTTAGCGTGTGTAAAAGTCGAGGATATATCCGCTTCTCGATTTTGCTTACGAAATTTTCCGGAAGTTCTGAGTTGGACCCCTGGCGCTAACCATCAACAAGAGCCCACTGGAGAATCGAATGATAATATCACGTAAGTATCATTGTGTGATATATATAAAATCATGTATAAACTTAAATTTTAAGCTAACGCATAGGCTGCTTAGGCACCCTGACACTGGCACCGTGTATCTCTGCTTGTTTGAATCCCTTGTATAAAATTTACCGCAACTCCGATTTCAACTCAAAAACACAACCTCCTGTTGTTGCAAGTGAAGCAGAAAATCTATAATCATAATATAGCTGTGAGTCATTATTCAGCGTCTCCTTTCGTCATCTCTCCCGAGCCATACACATGAGAACAAAACTGTTTAATCCTATGATGGAGGCGAGCAAACCATTATTTTGACAAAACAAATGTTGAGAAGCGATAAATATATATATTTTTTTGGCCTGGACGTGTCCTTGATCCTTGTCATTGAAATTCAGCTCCAGTAACGACCCTTGATGCCAGTGTTCCAAAGTTGCTTTGAGGTCTCTGTCTGTGTTGAGCTCGCTTCGCACTAATGAAGCATCGACTCACAGGTTTATATCTGTGGTAAATTTACAGTTGCTTCAAAGATGTTAAGTATCGATTCCGAATCATGATATCCGTTTTAGGCTTATCCTGAACTGACGTGCCTTCGTACTGTTGAGTTGATCACTGTGGCGTCTGTGGTGTTTGAGAAGTAGGGCAGGTGGTCGATCACAATGGCAACACGTGTACCAAATCAAGGATTAGCCTACATACATGCATCATACAGAAGTGTAAAATGCTGAAACTGAAGTCTTCATGTGTGAGCGTCGGTGGTGTAACGGTTAGCATAGTAGCCTTCCAAGCTATTGGACCGGGTTCAATTCCCGGCTGACGCACATTTTTTTTCCCTCCATTCCCTTGCTGCCTTGATCTCGACATCAACTTTTTTTCACGGGTACATTTTGTCTCATAAAGACCACACAATATCCTGGCTGTTGTTCTATCTTTCATGCAGTGGCGAAGCGGTGATTTGATTATGACGGCACATACCACTTGTTTACTACAGAGACTGGCATTCCTAGACCTCGTCTAGTCTAGCTGAATTCTGTTCCGGTCAAAAACAAACCTATTGACAACTGGCATACACACCATGCAGTTTGATGTGACGACAGTTTTCCGGGACAATGAACTAAAACGGCAATACATGAAATCAAAACGGACATGGTATGAATCTTCATATAACGCAAGCTATGACAAAACACTGAAGGTCCTCTGACTTCAAAGCAAGTCACATCAACCTCTCAGAACACCAGATGATGGCCCAGCCCTATTATGCTCTTAGAAATAAAGGGCCAAAATTGTTGTCCAATGAGAGTATTGTCCCCTGCAGACTATGTATTGTGTCCCCCTGATTCCCCCTTCCTCAGTGAAGGTCACTTGCAAGCACGTGTTGATGCGATGTGGATAAAGACACCTGATGCTTCTCTGAAGAGGAAGTTAAAAATGACATTCTCGGAGATACACTGTGAGACAGCGAGAGCTAATCACAAAGATGTCTTCTGGTCATCTTGCCACCGTAGTGTGTATAATATGTTGTCGTGTTGCTGGGGGAACTGTTGCTCCTCGAAGAACACCGGCACCTGTGGACGGAGAATACAGAACAGCCATGAGACATGAAAGAAAGTGTGGAGCTTACTTGAAAACATCATATTATATATAATGATATTGTATTCTAAAGCCTAAAAGGTAATGAAGGCCGCTCGTATAAATAATCAGACAGGTGATGGGGCCCAGAATCATCAGTTCCGTCCATTTTCCGAGTCTCCGGATAAAGACGCATCAACATTTATTGCCCCTGAACACGTTTTCCAAGACAGTTCATGCAATTACGTTTTGCAGTCATAATTACTAAATAGTTGCACTGATATCATAACTGGTAATGGCTTAAATGATCTGAACTCAATGCTTTCTGTTACGTCTATAATTACAAGAGTCGCTGCACGCTGCAAACATGTGCTATACCGTGACAGTCAATGGCTACCCTAGCACATCTTGCATCTGTAGACAGAAGGTCAACCGGCCTAATGCGCATGTGCGGAAACAGGAATCAGTTGTGTTTACATTGGAAAACGGGACAGACATAAAATATCGAAAGAATAAGATAGACAGCGCGTAATAAATGTTGGGTCAGCTGTGAATATAGTCTAAACCTCAGCAATTACCGACAAATGTGGGATTGTGGATCAGTTTGATTAACACAGTGACTGTGCAACAAGACTGCACACTTAGAAATCGAATTTCCTGTTAATTTAGAGATGTAGCCTAGATTTGTCTAGGCTACCGGTAACCTACACTCACACGGTCTCGCTCGAGCATGTAAACACAGCTGATTGCTTTTCCCGCACATGCGCACTGGGCCGGCTGACCTTCTGTCTGCAGACGGAAGTCCCTAGCACATCTTGTGAGTTGTGTTTCTTTTTGCCCCCCACCCCACCCCACCCTCAACCTCTTCCCCTCTCCCCAATCCCGCTTGACACTAGGCCCAGTAACAACCCCGTGACTCACCGAACTTTTAAATTCCGTGCTCAGCACGTGACTTAAATTGGGAAATTAGGATTACCTGAAGAGATTTATGCAGACTTTAGTGTTGAAGCTGGCATAGATGATGGGATTAGCGGCTGAGTTGAGAGGTGCTAGGCTCTGGATGAATGTGGAAAGCGCCACGACATGTTGAGACGGTGGGATGTACTCGTACACACTCAGCAGGTCGTAGATAAAGTATGGTGACCAGCTGATAATGAACACTGCAACAGAGAGGAGAGAACAAAGTGATCTTAAAATTGTTGTTATTATTGTTATCGATACAGAAACAGTTGGGCTCTAGGCCTTAGCCTCAATGTCATGTTAAAATGGGTACGGCTGGCCTGCATTTAGGCGGTGGCATATTTGAGTGGTACTACTGTACAGTGATATGATAAGAACAAGTAANTGTGTGTGTGTGTGTCAAAGAGATGTGTATAAGAGACAGTAACAGACGGACTCAGTGGACGGACCAAGGACAGAGCTTTCCACAAACACATGAAAAGACCCCCCCCCCCCNTATCAATATATCCTCAAAAAAAAACCAAAAAAAAAACAGACGAGTGAAGGCAGAAAAGTTCCACAATATGACTATCAAAATAGCAACAGACAATGATAACCACCTCATCCAACAACCTCTGGATAACTGACATTTGCTATGACAAGGGATATAATAATGATAATGCCGCTATTTATGCGGTTACTTCCCTTAGATTCCTCCTTACAAAGTCAAGGAAAATTCACTTTTGCTGTTATGTTTTATATCCAGCCCTTCATCCACATTTACATCAACTTTCAGTACTTTCTACTTCAGACCCTGTCCTGACCTTCTACCAACGTTCACTGAAAGAGAGAGAAAGAGAGGGAGGGAGAGAGAGACAGAGACACGCACAGAGAGAGAGAGAGAGAGAGAGAGAGAGAGAGAGAGAGAGAGGGAGAGAGAAGGAGAGACAAAAAGAGAGAGACAGACAGATAGATAGAGACAGGAAGAGAGAGCAAGTTCCCCCTTTAGCAGTCCTGTCTTGTCTTGCTGTCGTATTTGTCTCTGTCTATCCCCAACCACATGATATAGGCACACAGGCACATACACCACAAACACAGACACACACACAGACACACACACAGACACACACACACACACACACACACACACACACACACACAC
>JAWQUT010000562.1:342252-367752 GCA_033807755.1 Ellobium chinense | reverse complement strand
CACACACACACACACACACACACACACACACACACACAATATCATCACCACTACTTACTCAATATAAATTCAGCCCACCCAGACTAACATCTCCACCATTATGAAATCCCACGCACTTCGCCCAATCATACAAAGAAAAATGAGTCCGACCCAAGCTGCTGTCCACAGTGTTTGTTCCTACTAGACCACAAGACCTAATATATGGCTACAGGTCAAGCCCTCCAGTGCACTTTGCTCTAAGTTTCCCAATTAACTCTCATGTTCTGTCTAGACACTCCTTCCATTAAGTGCTCACAACCGGCCCGTGCCCACTAATTTTAGAATGTCCAATGTAATTTTTTTACACGTCAATTTAAAGTTCAAAGACAGAGAAAATTCAAGGAGACGAAAGTGCCCACTTAAGACAGACAGGCATCACGAGAGAAAGGGGACTTGTCGATAAGGACGGCATTGTCCTCCTACTTTCATTTGTTTCTTGCTTAAATTGAATGTTTTATTTGCCACTCCTCTTTACTCCTACGCAATAATGCTTTTTCAAATTCATCAATTTTCCTTTCTTTCGCTACTTCTCTTTTCAGAAGGCAGCGTGGTCGTGCGGCTTGTGTGTCATATTCACAGTCTGAAGACTGACAAGTCTAAATTTTGTGGGTTCAACTTCCCACTCAGAAACTTTTCACACTAGTGTCCTTGGGGAAGACAAGAAACTCCTATTCCTCTCTGTACTCCGGTGTAAGTGAGTACCCGGCTATAGAGTTTAAAGGAGAAGAGAGCTGCATGACGGCGACCAGCGATGACGTTAATTGATTTTATTTGTAATGGTGAATATTTATATGTATACTGTCCGGTGTTTATGTGTATTATGAATGAAATATAATACATCGCATGGCCCTGTAGCACAATTTCCTGAACTGAGTAAATTAAAGACTGGCTTTTATCAAGAAAACATTATTTTTTTTCTATTCAGAATTCAGACCATCGTCTTCTCCTCGCATCCTCAAGTTTTCAGCAGAGTATTAGCCAGATATATCTATTTTTTTTTCAGTTCTTTCTTGGGTCCTTCCATCTCCTCTCTTGTCTTGACATGAAGCACCACGGACGTTTTCTCACACAATGGAACTTGAACCTCTTTCAAATTTCTAAAACTGACCACAGCCCCGGGCTACAGACGTAAAGTACAGCTCAGAAGGAGCATCTTCCTGCCATTTATGTCCCTAACAAAGAGATAAAACTGGATCAAGGCTGCCTGTTGTGGGTGGCAATACAAACAACCCAATGAATTAGCACATGCTGTCAACATTTTGTCTCTTATTTGGCCCATATCAAAAGGAATAAGTAAGATGGATCTAGTTGCTACACTCAGTGTTGCTAGGTTAGACAAGCGGTAAATAAAAATGGTGGTTCATCGAGTGATAGTCACTTCTTCCTTGCAGTATTTAAGTTACGTGACTACATTAGTTACTCTTCTTGAATAGTCGGCAGATGGCATTCAAACAACTTCCAACTTGAGAGTGTTGACTGGACAACATAGGATGTTCCGACAGCTATTCCTAGCGGCGAAGTGGGAAGATCAACTTTGCTGTTTGGTTGAACTGAGGTTGGTGGTAGTATTCAGAATATTCAACATAAATGGGGGGTGGGGGGAAGGCACAATAAAAAACAACAGAAATTTGATGTCCTTTCAAGCTGAAATTTAGGTAACCATTTTTATCACGATCTATTTATGCTTTAAGATGATGCTTGCAGCCTGGGTGCGTGAGTGTGTGTGTTGGGGGGGGGGGGGNAAGGGGGGGTAAGGGTTGAGCTACCCAGATTCTCCACAGGGCTGCCTTGTGGTGGTTCTGATGGGTTCGGGAACGACTGATTGGTTCTATAAGGACATGGAAGGTCCTTCGAACCCGGTATAGTTGAATAGGATTGTGAAACATCATTATTTGAAGAGCTTCCCTTGGGAACAATCCGGTCCTGTAAGTTCTGCCGTCTTTGATTATTTGCTGTGCTACTGCATCTCTTACACAGCACGTGATCTTACTCCGCCGAGTTGGACGATCTTCATCAAGTGACTTCTGGTATTTGACCTTTTATATTAAAAAGACATCTGAGGGAGGGGTTAATGCATAGTAGAACAGATACTCACTTTACTCACAGGTTATACGAGTATCACAAGATAGGATTGTGCACTTAACACAAGACAGTACTCACCTAGAACGATGACCAGCGTCATTTTGATGGTTTTCATTTTGGCCCGTGGAATAACCCCACGTGAACTAGCTGCCCCATCTCGGAACCGCGCATTATTGGCAGCCACATAGACATGTCCTCCTGTGGAAGGGGAAGGAAACAGTTACTCCCATGTGGATTAGATTTGTTAACGGGGAAAAAAACAACAACAACAACTGTGTGCTGGAATTTACGAGCTGGTGCAGAATTGATACTGTCAGGCATGTGAGAAATGGCGTCCTTATCTGACGATTGTTTTGTTACTTCCTGCTATTTTGGTTAGTTGTGGTGGTCCTGGAGTTGACGGGTCTATTTTTGTCTTGAGTGTTTCTGGTTCTCAAGCAGCTCTCTTCTGAAAAAAAAAATCTGATGTGCAAAATCCCACCTTCAAAGGTGACGCTAAAAACTCTTTGCGTTGCCCAACTTTATATCACCTAATTAATGAAACATGTACATTTAATTTCCATCTATGAAATTATAAAACTACATAGAAGGATGGAGATTATTAAGTTTTAGGCAAAAACTGAATTTGATCAAATTTCGCGTATACGGTGTTTTAACCAGTAAAACTGGCAGCGGTTTTTTTTTTTTCGAAAGCTGGATCTGAGTGATGCCATTTAGCTATTCTGAGAAACAACTGAATTACTTTCTTACATTTCTTATACATTTGCGTACTTCTTATATCAACTAATATTTTGTATTAATACCACCATGGAGTCTGTGCCCATGGTGCTGTTTTTGTGGTCTTATATTTTGACTGGTCTTGACAAAATTGCCATCTACACTGACTAAGATGATGATGAAGATGGTGATAATGTAGGTAGTGCTGATGGCTATCAGTGGAAATTAACAATAGTGATGACGATGATGATGATGATGATGATGATGATGATGATTTCATTCTTAGTTCATTTAATTTCTGCACCTGAAGAAGGACGCCAGTCCGAAATCTGTGCATTAAATTTGTTAAATTGTTATATTTTCTTGCTTTACTTATTTAGATCCAATGCGGATAAATGTTTCGCAAATAATGATGATGATGATGATGGTGTTGCTGATAATGATGATGAGGCACCTTTTACTTCGACCCCTGCATTTCATTCCTCTTTGCCCTTCATTACTTCATGCATCATAGAATGTATTTATTTACGCATGTATTCGAATCTCTAGCTTCACTTTCTCTCCTCGTGCATTCTTCATTTTCTTGCTTAGAGAGTTTCTATATTCATCACCGCTAATAATGATGGTNAGAGCCGAAACGTTTAGATGTAATTTTCGGTCTTAATTCTTTACTAGATTTTTAATAGATTCCTTGAATTAAGGTTGAGCTTTTAATTTTTCTCAGTTTTAAATGATGATGATGATGATAATGATGATGTTCTGTTCCTTTGATATTTGTGTCTGTTCAAGCTTTTTCATCACTACTGACCATAGTTTTTTTTTTTTAATGACATTTCCTTCTTAGTTCATTTATTTTCTACACCTGAAGAAGGACGCGAGTCCGAAAATTTGTGCATTAAATTTGTTAAATTGTTATAGTTTTCTTGCTTTACTTATTTACATCCAGTGCGGATAAATGTTTTGCAAATAATGATGATGATGATGATGATGATGATGGTGCTGATAATGATGATGAGGCACCTTTTACTTCGACCCCTGTATTTTATTCCTCTTTCCCCTTCTTTACTTCATGCATCATAGAATGTATTTATTTACGCATTTATTCGAATCTCTAGCTTCACTTTCTCTCCTCGTGCATTCTTCATTTTCTTGTTTAGAGAGTTTCTATATTCATCACCGCTAATAATGATGGTGATGATGAAAGGTATGGAGACACTAATGATGATGAAGAAGATAATAATAACGACAATACTGTAGACATAGACTAAGTAAACAATTTTCTCGCTGGATTCCAATATTTAGATTCCCATCCTTCGAATCTCCATCCCCCCTCCCTCCCCTTCTCCCAACCACCAACCCGAAATAAAGAAAAAAATCTCGTGGTCCCACGAAGTTCCTTACAAGTCCACTCACAAACTCACGCACATCCGGGCCGTTTATGGCCTCGATGGCCCCCAGCTCACCATAGATCTCGGCCGTTTATGTTCATATAAATTGCTTTATCTCCTGCCCGGCCACCATTCCGCTCGATTTGTCCCCGGCCGCGTGTCTGAGGTGCCGTGAGACGGACGGTGCTTATAAACCAATCAATTCAGGAAGCAATTTAGTGTGAACTAGTGCTTACACCAGTCGCCTACCGCCCACAGGAGCCTTGGACATGCAGGGGCGTAGCTTGGGGGGGGGGAGGGGGGATACAATTGTGTGTATTGGAGGACAACACTGCGTCATTTTCCTAAATGCAAAGTTCGGTAACTCTCCGATCACACTCTCGGTGAAAAAGACTTTTGGCCGTTTTCTGCAATTTGGCTATGCAGATATGAGAACTTTGAACATACTATCCACTACAGTGGCTGTGCTTGCAATGGATATTCTCTAGGATATCACAAAATACTATCCTAGCAATTCCAAGGTGATGCTAAACTAATTAAACAGGAATTTCTTGAAATCAACAAAGATAGAGAACAAAATAACCCATACGAAAGTTACCGTCCGTCACCAGTCGTGATCTTTGACACCTATTGTTTTTTCTTCTTTTGTGTTATTCTACATATACCACTGTGATTTGGGGAAATTTCTTCCATGGAGGTTAAAGTACTTCTTTTGTCCGATCTTTTAACGGGAAGAAAAAAGGGGGTCAACGCCCAAAATTTTTCTCAAATGTCTTTCGAAAAAGGTCACCTCGAATTCTGATTTGGTCCCCAATTTTTCATTTGGCTGGTTTTGACCACGTGCGAATACATAGGCCTACACACTTTATTATTTTTAATCTAGAACGCTCAAATTGTACCTGGAACTTTAAAATTGGATACTTTATTTAGATCTTAGGTTAGGTCATTTTACACATTTCTACACTCTGACACTAGCTGGCAGGCCCCAAAAAAGAGGGATTTTATATATTAGCGGATTAATTGGGTTGTACACAATGAGTGATTTGCCCTTCTAATAGGTGTCACAAACCTCGTGGGTCGCATTTATTGCTCTTTACACATACTAATTACAAAGGGCTTATTTGCATTTTTCTGCCAGATGTACGGTGCTGAATTTTGTATGATAAAGCTAAATATCTCCGAGAACCCTGGGGTTAATTTGTCAATGAAGTTCTCAAATAAATGTACCATTAGTATTTAAAGTTACTATGAAGATAGACTGAAAAACCGTTAAGTGTACCTGGACAATTGGAGCGCCACCTAGCGGGTTTGAGGGAGCTAATCTCAGATAAAAGATCGGTTGTATGTTTTGGCCATAGGGGCTATGGTTGTGTGCATCGGAATTGGTGGGAAGGAAGGAAGGTGGAGAGGGGTAGGGGACGGACACAGTTTTTATAGTATTCAGTAGAACATCAAGACCTCTAAATTCATATACTCGAATTCCTCGCTTTCTCGTTACACCCCCCGTCCTGTCCCTTTAATCTTATATCATTAACATGACCTCATGATCTCAACTGTTTGAGCTAGTGCCATGAAATGCAAGAACTGGAGGTTCTCCTGTCTATTTATTGATACTGTACTCGAATACATGGAATATGATCATTATTCCAGCGTGCACAGCAACCATGCAGTACAGAGTGCTGTCTCCTGAACGTATATTTCAAAAATGAAGGTATGCGCACCAAAAATTTCTGTACCTTCCCTGCGGCATTAAATTCTATCACGGAAATGCGACCTTTTGACACACCAATATGACAAAGTAAATGGCCGTTTTGTTTTTGGGTTTTTTTTGTTGTTGTTGTAGATCTGCAGCCTCCGATATGTCACAAAGGATGTTTGCAGCTCCTGGGTCATGATATAATTAAAGTATAAAAAAAAAAAAATTAAAAAAAAAAAAATGCTTGAGAGATTGTCAGTCCCAAACGTTCTCAGTTTTCCATGGACCAATACGCCCTAGATTTTAAGATTGTTTCTTTCTTTTTTTATTTCTTTCTGTGTGGGAGGGAAGATTATCCCTATACAGAAAGATTATGTAGACCGCGTAGACACAAATATCAACAGTGATGACAAATTTCTTGCTGAGAATGGATTACTGATTATTTTCTCTTATCTAACTGATTCTGTGTTACAGTTGGAGAATCGTGCTCAAACCTGACCCTTTGAAATTGGAGTTACCAAGAATAAGCAAGCGGAAAAAAAAAAGATTAATAATAAAAAAAAACAACAAAACAGACGCCAAGGAATAAAGCAAAGAATGAAGGAAGTGGGGTGGAAGAGAGAGAGAGAACAAAAAGAGAGAGGGAGAGAGAGAGAGAGAGAGAGAGAGAGAGAGAGAGAGAGANAGAGAGAGAGAGAGAGAGAGAGAGAGAGAGAGAGAGGGAGAAATAAAGACGGATGAAAGAATGAGTGAATGAACAGATAAAAGCAAGGTAACGTAGGATTGGGGACGATTGCAAAGAGCCAAGACTGCCATTGAGCCACAGAGACCAGGGAAATATCGTAATGCTTCCTTGTCAAGACAGGCCAGTGTGATGGGTCTCTTTGGGTGGACGTCAAGCTCTGGATAGACCATCTTGTTTACAGCCGGCCAAGAAAACAATTTTATTCCTTCTGCCGAAACTTTACTTCCTTCTTGGCTTCCACCCAATGCACAGTACTTTTATGATGTAGTTTATTTCAGGACAGTGGACAAACGAAACTGTCCAAACCAAGTTGAACATACTGTCTGGCCTAAAGCCCTGTCTCAAACAACAAGCGAATGTTGGGAAGATGTTATAAAAATGGGCATTGTTGCCTTCCAAACAGTTCACTGCGTCAAAAGTCCAAGTATCTCCAACAAAGCTCACTTCCGGTTTAAATAAAGTATAACTGCAAATAGTAGACTGCGTCATCAAACAATGCTTCCAATAACAGACCATATTAGCCATCTTTTTTTTCTCTGGCAAACGGAAAAGTAGAAAGCGGAAGTAATGAGTGTTGGAGTTATGGCTTGTGATGCCCAGATGACCGTGCATGTATAATAACTGAGAGTGATCTATTCCGTCCAAGATGCCAGTAATAATAGCGACGTATAACCCCGAGTCCATCTGTCTCCTCCTGAGATACAAATGATACAGACACATGACGCAATAAATGCAACTACCCAAGAGGGAAAATGAACTCTGGGAAATGTATTATCTTAGAAAAGCTAGGATGCAGTTTGGCCCTCACACAGAAAAAGGCCGTTTGTGCCAAAATCGTTTTTTACTTTTTAAAAAAAAATTAACAAGAGCCCCAAGGTCTACGGCTGACTTCTGGGGAAATTTTAATATTAACAAGATAATAACCCACATGGAGAGAGAAGAACATTAACATTATGCTCTAAACAATAATGCCCGAAAGCGGATCTGACCTAAATTTGCATGTCAAACAGTAATACTGCCCGTCTTTTCACTGACCACCAGGGCCTCTAAAACTGCGAATGTCTTTGATCATTATGTATTACAGACATTAGATCATACTTTTATTGAAGGCAGGAGATGTCATCAAATAGAACCACTCAATTTTCTCAAAAGCATCCTGGAAAAGATAAGCTCTTCTGTCCGAGGATGTTAGTGCTCCCACGTACAGTTTTCCGGATAGAAAGACGGGCGTTTCCAAATATTCTCCGGATTTCTCGTTCAGCTCCACTCTGGTATAGCCATCATCTGATAATGGTGAACATTACAACAGAAAATGAAAGTTCCAATTTACATTCGAATCACATCAAGTTTTTTTTTTTTCTTAAAATAAAGTTTCATTGAAATCGTGTATAGTTTATACTGTATTTGCTAATTTGATGGTGTGCCTGTGGTAGGCCTATATATTTGACAAGTAAGGTAGAAAAGAGAAGAAATGTGTTGGGTGGGGGGTGGCATTGGCATGAGGCTACTTGAAATGGTTATGTTCTATCATAAATTCTCATGATACAGCAAAACCTTTGAACTGAATAAAAAATATTCACAGTTCTGCATGTTGATCCCAAGTGTTTGAAATTTGAAGAGCTCTACAAACGACCGTCAGTATAAATATTGGTATCATGTGGATTGTAGTGATTCCAGGATTGTTCGTTTTCTCTTGTGTTTTTATTTTTCTTTGTACCAGATTATGTAGTCAAACACAGATTTAGGATGTTTAAGGCATAATGTTCTAGACATGATTTGATACATCTACCTATTCGATAGAAAAAAAAAAGGCACACAGGTTCCATTCCTTGTATTCGAGCTCGCCCGTCTTTCCATCTCTGTCATTGGGATCGCTCTCATGATTAGGAACATTCTCAGAACGCTGTCCGGGAACCAAATGAGTTTTCACACTTGGAGATTTCTACGACACAAGTGGTCTGAATTCTTCCTTTGGGCTCTATATTTTCCTTGTCACTGGACGATGGGTGTAGACCTCTTGTGCTCAGAAATGATCGCTGTGGTTCTTTCTCATTTTGGTGCTAGGAGGAAGAGATTATTTCTCCGTTTCGATTACGTCATAAATCCTGCGGACTGTGTCAGAAGGCCGTGAACTGAGGCCGATGGTGGAGAGTAGAGGAGATTCACTCGGTACGGGGTGAGTAATGAGTTAGAAGGAGTGTGAGAAAGTAGCTGTGAATTGTGGTGGAAAGGATGAGAGGGAAAACAAGTCTTAGTAGTGTGGGTGCAAAAAACCATCAGATTTCTACACAAGACAAGTAGCTGATATTTTCACTCTCTCTCTGTCTGTCTGTCTGTCTCTCTCTCTGTCTGACTCTTTCTCGTTCTCTCACTGTCTCTTTCTCTTTCTCGCTCTCTCTCGGTCTCTCCCTCTGTCTGTCTGTCTCTCTCTCTCTCTCTCTCTCTCTCTCTCTCGTCTAACTATTAATCGGCTGAAACTAACGCCCCCTGATCCAGCACGGCGCGATACGACATTGACGTAAACGTACTGATGGATACAGGTCTATCTTAGCCATGACTTGCCGTGTCGTACCGTGCCGTGATTTAAAGCATTCATGCCATGAAGGAGTATGGATGTTTAGAGGCTTGAAAACCAGGTCAAAGAAAACAAGNCCGTGAACTGAGGCCGATGGTGGAGAGTAGAGGAGATTCACTCGGTACGGGGTGAATAATGAGTTGGAAGGAGTGTGAGAAAGTAGCTGTGAATGGTGGTGGAAAGGATGAGAGGGAAAACAAGTAGTGTGGGTGCAAAAAACCATCAGATTTCTACACAAGCCAAGTAGCTGATATTTTCACTCTCTCTCTCTCTGTCTGTCTGTCTGTCTGTCTGTCTGTCTGTCTGTCTGTCTGTCTGTTTCTCTGTCTCTCTCTCTCTCTCTTTCTCTCTTTCTCTCTCTCCCTCTCGTCTATTAATAGGCTGAAACTAACTCCCCCTATCCACACGTCGCGATTCGACATTGACGTAAACGTACTGATGAATACAGGTCTATCTTAGCCATGACTTGCCGTGTCGTACCGTGCCGTGATTTAATGCGTTCATGCCATGAAGGAGTATGGATGTTTAGAGGCTTGAAAACCAGGTAAAAGAAAACAAGCATAATAAACTATAACAACACTGACCTCATGAACTCGAAAAACTCGTACAAATATTATGTTTCGGTACCGAGATATATCAAACACGAATATTTTATCCATGCACTAAAAGATTTACATGCTTCAGCACAGAACGGTTTATTCAAGATGTGATGTTTGCAGATATTTAGTTGATTTTTTTTCGGCTTTCTAAGTGAGTAGTGTAACTCTTGTGAGGTTGATATTGTAACGAGTAAATCAAGAAGGTCTTACAGCCGAAATATTTTATAAATAGTAATGAATTCTTTTTTTTAAAGTGAGTCTTTTGATATCAAATTTCGAAAACGATATACATTGAGAAGCCTATCCTTACCTCTTGCTTTTGTTATATGAGGATGATGATGACGTTGGTGATGATGATTGTTATGCAAATAAAACTAACACAAATAAAAATATTCCTTAGGTTATTTTTCTACATATTATAAATACCATAGTAGTAGTAGTAATAGTAGTAGTAGTAGAAGTATTAGTAATAGTAGTAGTGGTAGTAGTAGTAGTAGTAGTGGTAGTAGTAGTGGTAGTAGTAGTAGTAGTAGTAGTAGTGGTAGTAGTAGTGGTAACAGTAGTAGTACTAATTACCGTTCTTGATATACTGTGTTGTTTTTTCACCAGAATCTCCCCCTCCTCCCGCCCCTCCTCCTCCTCCTCCTCCTCCGCTCATCGACGTTTTCTTCCATATGATAACGACGATGATGATGTAGCAGACGGCGATGATGATGGCAGGGATGAAGAAGAGAACCACGGCGATACTCGTCATGTACAACTGTAGAAAAGAAATGGAAAATGTTCATTGTGACGTGAGAGGAAGACTATACTGCCACTGATGATATGGGATAAGATAAGATAAGATAAGATAAGATAAGATAAGATAAGATAAACTTTTATTATCCAGATTTGGAAATTCGTTTTCACAGCATTTATAACAATACAATGAAAAATACAAACAGATTAATAATGTTCACTCATACACACACATCCCTGCACCTATACCCACCCCTGCACACCACGCTTTACGTACAAGGTCTCTGTTATAGTTGGAGACTTCAAGGAAGTTGGTGATCAGTAAAAGTTAGAAACCTCAGAATAAAAAATAAAAAAAATCTGCAGACGGGACAACAGTTATTTCTGGATGTTTCGAACGACCCAAGTGTTTGAAGCGTGCAAAGTCACGAAGGTCCTGGGTATTATCTAAGGAAGTTGGCATTTTCTGGTGATGACGTCACGCTTTATAACATTCCACTTCCTGTCCCGATTCGTCTAGGCTGTTGCGACTTAACACCATCGCCATTATGGTAAGAACAAGCTGATAAACAAAATGGTTGGCATGGATACGTACAGAAGAGGGGCGGGGGTCTATTTGTTTGATTTCACGAATTACTTTTTTGTTTTGTTTCTTGTATAGAATTTTAGTTTTGTAATCTAGATGAGCTGAAAGAAAGTTAACGATTGGGGGGGGGGGGATATTTAAATAAGTGTAGCCACACGCAAGGTAGTGGAATTTTTCTGTAATATTCCGAAAGTTGGTTTTTTTTGCTAAGCCCTCTATGAGCCATATTACTGGCTATCTCAATGGCTGCTGGGGAAAAACAACTAGAAAAATAGCACTAACTTGTTTTGATCGACCGTGGAAACGGAACTATCTCAAGTGAGAGGTGCAAGGCACTGTCTCGGATACTCACCGAATGTTGGGACTGTATTTCAGGGGCTGCACACAGAAACAGCCCAGAGACCGTAATCAAACCAGTGGGTTTTGGAATGTGACAGAGACAGATGGATGTTTGTACTCTGGGAGGGGAGAAAATAATGAATCTCCCCATCTTCACTCCCCCCCCCCCNCCCCCCCCCCCTCACACCTCCCATTCCACTTCTACAACTGAACAGCGTCAGTTTGTAATAAATAATATTTTCAGATCCGTCATAATTTTCGAGTGTGGGAGAGGTACACTAGCAGATGTCTAGACTCTGAGCTTTTCTTGTATTGCCTGTGAAGAATGTTACTTTTTGTGGCTAGGGATATTCTCGCTTATGGCACTTTGTATAGAGTGTCTAGTGGGTCTTAGTTTCCATTTCGTAAGTAACAGGCTTTGAGTCCAACAATGAAATTATAAACATGGATAACAAACTATGTTAATTGTTTGCATGTAAAAATGTGTATTGATATAGTGATTAAGTGACATAAATGTTGTCGCCAGTATAATATTTAAAAAAAAAGTATCTCAAAATTAGAAGAAGCGTAACTCTGACATCTTTGGACCCATATTTTTTTTGTGTGTGTATTTGAAAATAAAGAAAAAAAAAGATGGTTCAGCGTGTATTCTTTCCTTTCTGTTCATTTCGCTCCCTCCCCACTCACCCCCTCCCCATGTTTGACGTCACACCATTGCCCATACTACCACGCATCGATTATGATGTCAATGACAAAACACGCGAGCCAAACAAGGAAGTCCGGCATAGACCCCACTATACAGGAAGGTGTCAAAGTCGGGAAGCTAGTTCCAGACGATGTGAGACATGGCAAGATTGTGCTAGCTCGCATCTAAGGAAATACCAGTCTTTGGTAAAAGAAAAAAAATTAGCTATAATTATTTGGAAATCCTTTGCAAATTTCGGTAGATCATTACTATAAATATTTTGAAATGTATGTAGCATGAAATGCTTGAGGGAATCCGGAGAATATTGTGACAGTCATGTTCAAAGCAATTACCTAAGATTACCAACCCTGACCTATATTTTTGACATCAGTAAATTGGGTCACCGTTACGTCAAACATGACCTTTATGACAGTAATAGATCATGTGCCTGCACGGCCCGTAACTCCTCGTGAAACTTGAGAGAGGGTGAGACACGGTGTCGGATTACGGAAGGAGAGACCCAGAAAACCCCGGTTTTAACGTAGGCGGGTATTCTGAAGTTTTATTTTAAAAGACCGTATATCCATTTTTTGCAAATCAAAGAATATATTAAGGCCTATCTGTAAAAACAAAACAGTTTGCAGCAGCCAATCTTGACACCAATAAAATGATTTACGTTCGAGTTTATTTTTATTAAGGCTAGTAGCTAATGAAAGTATGATTGGCCCAAAGAGACAAACTGAATTAGGCTTTCAGAACGCTTGCACCTCTCCCACCTTCAACGACACAACCAGATGTGACCTCCTACCATGACAGTAACATGTTCCCAGATTAAGCGTCACTTGCAGGTTGGGAGGAAGATCGCCAGTTAGAGCTCCACAGAGATATTGCCTAAAAGATCACTGGACATCTGCATGATCCGTGCGTTCAATGGCGCACTGGGGGTAACTTCGGGAAATACTATCGACAAATCCCGGTAAAACATTACGTCAGATACGAAATTTATGAAAAAGAAACTCCGACTTTGCATGTAATATATTTGGTAAGTTGGAAACACAATAATGTTTTATTTTTCTGGAAAAAGTACCACGTTTACAGGCTTCAAATGTGGCGTGAAGGTACAAAAAGACACATCGGTCACAATGGTGGCCTTGGACTTTGGCTATTTGGAATCTCTGAATTTTGACAATTATCTTTTATAACAAGTTTCGGTCCTTCTACGGCTACTGATACTTCCGTTCCGGAAACAAAACAAAATTTCGCTAGCTGATGACGTCATCAAAATTTGGTCACGCGCAAAGTATTCATTGGTTGGGACTACAGCTGTTGTTATGTCTCGAGGGAGGGATGGGGAGAGGGGGGAACATAAAAGTTCAACTTGACGCTTGGTATCCTTCCCTCCTTCCTCTCCTTTCCCGGCAGTGCCAGAATACCACCTTTAGTTTAACCCTCTCATACCCACTTGCCGTATATGGCACATGAGCTTGTTGTTTCCATAACAAGTGACATGTGGAAATGATTCCTCAAAGAACTAGCGTATAATACTACATATCACTACATAACAATAAACCGTCTAGACAATATAATATAATATACAGTAAGTTGAAGAGATCTAAAACATTTACTCAAAATATCTAAAAGAACCAGCTTTGTGACCATATAAACATACTTTCTACTGGGACTTAGAGGGTTAAATATAAGCCGAAACTGATTTCTCTAAAGTCAAAAGCTTTTCAGATATTTGCCTAACTGACGTGGGATTGTGCTGGAATCCCCTAGCCAGTATTTTGAGAATGTCCCGAGGTTACCGTAATGCAAAGGTCCACACGACTCTCGACAGTAATCGACACAGGAAGCAAAAGCTGTAACTTAAAAAAGCTTAACTCGAATACTTTTACTAAAACTTATAGTATGGACGGCGGCTGGAGACCAATCATGATGTGGGAATGACTGCTTCCGGTCCGAGATGGATGGTCTGAAATGTGTAAATAAATGGAGGGGTTTGCGTACTCCACCCTCTCGTTTATCAGAGGTTAGAACGACTTAGTACTGATTTCGAATGTGGCTGTGCAAATGCCTGCTGCCAGAAAGGGATCCTTATATAGAGAGACGATCTCATCACTACCTGCTCTGCTCTGACAGACAAATCCAAGGATACAGCTCAGACTCTGACATCATGTTCTGTAGGTGGATATCGGCTTCTTCTCTTAGATACCCATGTTCATTGCTACACTCCTGGATACGATTTTGACTGCTTAGAAGACGTTGACTTCATTAATTAAGCACCTGCGCCCCCCGCCCCCCCCCACACACACACACACTCACACTCACACAACCCATTCTCTGTCTTTGTCTTTCGACCTTTTTCTCGTTCTGTGTGTGTCTGTCTATCTGTCTGTTCTCTCTCTCTCTCTCTCTCTCTCTCTCTCTCTCTTATTCTCTGTACCTCTCTGTCTAGTGCAGACACTGACATCACCTCTAAGTGGCACACACCAGCTATAAAGAAAGCACTGCTGCATTGCCTCTATCTCAGACATTTTCCCCTGTAAATTATCACCATGTTTCTTTATGTCAACGGTTTTATCCCCATGCTTTGTCAAGCTAAAGCAAACATTACGCCCCCCCCCCCTCTGGTATAAGTTAGTTCTAAAGTATAAATTACCAGGGCCGGGCATTAAATTAAACGTCTACATTTTGAAGTAAGGACAGTCCAGAAATCATAACACATCGTTAAAGGATAATACCACGATCTATATCCCTCTAAGACGCTGATGTCCTCCAAATCCAAGCGGTTTCTCTTAACACGTCATCATACATTTGCCTTACATTCGTCCCACGGGAACTTGGAAAAAAATATAACGAATTAGGCTTTAAGAGACCATTCCGCTATTTATGAGAGCGCCGTGGTGTTGGCTCAAACGGGGGGACTGCTGATTCTGATATAAGGTGACAGTTTTATGGAGCTTTTCCATTACAACATTTCCTGTGGACAACACAGAGCGACACTCCCATATCAGTGGATGGTGTTGCCATGCTCTCTACTTGTTTTCAATTACAGGCAGTATCTGGCTATTACGCCCACTACTTTCCGTCATCGATACTTTTCCCGAAGATTTAAATTGCGAAATTCCACTTCTTAAAAGTGTCGTTGACATCAGAATAAGGACAAAAATGTTCGCTGAACCAGTGATTAGGAATTAAGACTTTAACCACTACCATCAAACAGACAGACAGATAAACAACCATTCACCTAGCCTGACAGAGAGCTAGCCAGCCATCCAGACAGCCAGCCAGCCAGATAGACAGACAGCAAGCCAGCCAGACAGACAGACAGACAGACAGACAGCCAATCAATCAAGCAGCCAGCCAGCCAGCCAACCAGCCGGACAGACAGACAGAAGACAACCAACCAGCCAGATAATCAGCCACCTAGTCAGCCAACCAGCTAGCCAGCCAGCCAGCCAGCCAGCCAGGAGGTACTAACCTTCCAGACCCACTGTTCCGGGAACTGTATCCAGCACTGCCATTTGTCATTGACGGGCATGTAGTTGTTGATGACCAACATGGGGATGGAGAAGACCAGGGCGAACCCCCAGGCTAGACCGATCAACACTCGGATACGTAACCCTGGAAAGAAACAGATAAACATGTGGTTGTACAGGTCGATGAAGTCGGAAGTCTGTTATGGCATTACAAATCTAGCAATTAAGAGAGAGTTGTAAATAGTGAGTGCCTTTCATGATGATCATAATCTGAGAACTCTCCCACGCTATTTTCAGAGACAAGGTTGAGGGCAATTTTAGGGGTTTGATCTAGAGTTAAGGAAGCAAAACACATTGGGATTGTCATGGGATGGCTATGGTGATAGTCTGACATAAAATGATGTAATTAGCCTGAAGTTGTTATTAGCCAGAATGCCGTTTAGTGGAGGCAACTGTGCCACGGCCACATTGCAATTCTAGAATTTTACGAAAAATTAACGTATATGCCAAAATAAGTTAAATTATGTCAGAATTTTTTAGTAGTTAAGAACACTTCAAAGTAATAATCTGTGTGCCAAGTAAAAATACCAAATTTCATTCTTTCTGAGAATGAAAAAATTATTGTTTAGCACTACATTACTTTTCATCACAGAGTCTTCCCTTCCCACGCTTATCGCTTTATTTTTTTTTTAAGGCTCACATACCAGTTTTTTTTTTTTTTTAGCCAAGCGGACGTGTTTGTCTGACCCACATTTCTGCCTCTGTAAATTGTTCAATAGTTCCCCACTTTTTTAGTTTAATAAAAAAAATGTACTTCTGGCTACTGAATTTGTAACTCGAGCAATGCGACTGGAGGGGGAAAAAAGGTACATGTGATATAAACGTTGCGTTTCCTTTTAAAACAAAAAAATAACTTTAAAAAAGAATCCGAAAAGAAGCAATTAAAAAAAATATAAAAACCAGAACTTTGAAGTAAAGTTAATCTCGCGACAGACCTACATGATAACTATCTAACACTAATAAAAGTTCATGACAGGTGTAAAAAGTTACCCAGGAAGCTAAGATACATAATCAGCAGGAGATGGTGCGCTATTGAAAAGATGGTGAAGGGAAAAAAACGTGTTGCGATAACAAATTGTCAGTTATTTGATGCCACAGCAACTGTTTTAGCAATATCTCCTGAACTCTCAGATCAAAGTAATTTGGTTTTGTTGTTGTCTCGTTGTTGTTGTTGTTGTTAATTTCATTGCTTTTGTTGTTGTAGTTGTTGTTGTTATTATTATCATTGCTTTCGTTGTTGTTGTTATTATTGTTGTTGTTGTTATTATCATTGCTATTGTGTTGTTGTTGTTGTTGTTGTTGTTGTTGTTGTTGTTGTTGTTGTTGTTGTTGAAAGTGCCAATCCCTGACAGCCAATAATATGTGTCTTTCACCATTAGAAACGTAAAATCTTGGGCGAGTTGAGTGAAATAAATGAGGGCATTTGTGTCGTAAAATAATTTGACTGTCTTGATGTTTGCTTGATGAAACGATCGATGAGCAGACTGACCGGATAGATGATTTATTGATTGATTAGGTGAGCGAATGGATGGGTGGTGAGTGAGTGAGTGAGTGAGTGAGTGAGTGAGTGAGTGAGTGAGTGAGTGAGTGAGTAAACGATAAAAAAAAGTGAGTAACAATCTCTACCTGACGGGCTATAAAAAATAAATTGTGTTAACTCAAGAGACATGATAGTAACAGGTGAGTGACCCAGTTCTATATTGTTGTGAAGTTTGCCACCAGTTCTGTTAATCGCATCTTGCAACAGCTACCCACGCTCAACTACAGCCCCTACCCACTTCCTATCTTCCGTTTCTATTCTCCTTCGCTTACTTCATTCTTTTTCGCAGGTCTAATTTCATACATCTGTCACTGTATCTCTACGTATGTTTTCTCTCCATCTCTCTCCTCCTAACTTTCTTTCTTTCTTTCTTTCTTTCTCTTTCTTTCTTTCTTTCTTTCTTTCTTTCTTTCTTTCTTTCTCTCTTTCTTTGTCCTTCTTTTTCCGTTTCTCCCTCTCCTTCTCCATCTTCCTCTAGATATATTAATTTTGCTTGACGCCTTCTTCATTGTTATTCAAAACGTGTCCAAGTCCCCATTTCCGTTTTTTTTTTTATTTGTCAGCTTTTCCCGAACTATTCAGCCCTCTCTCAATCCCACCACTGACTGTACAGTAGTTCACCCCCTAATCTCAGTCCCACTTGGCACCTATCAGAGCCGGTGATAAAAGACGTGAAAAGTTGCCAGGAAATGTGACAATGTAAGGAGAAATGACAATTTTGCTGCACGCACGCCGCTCAGTTCGGGGCAATGGCTGGCCCAACAGCCGTGAAATGTGAAGGCTCTGAGCCGGTAAATGAACCGATAGTGGGCATAAAATACATGGGCACATGGACACAGGGCATCTCTTGAACTGGCCTTTTTATCTTTAGCTTGCAAGGCATTCTTTTCTCGTACGTTCATTCATTTCTTCTGACACTATATTATTATTTTTTTCTTCTATCGTTCTCGTTTTCTTTTTTCTAATTCTCTGTCTTATTTTTTTAATACACTACGTCAGGACCGCTAGGAGTATAAAAAGAGAGGTATAATGAAACACTTCACTAATCTGAATTCCATCGCATGGTTGACACCGGGAGGTTGTGCTTTTTCTGAATTTCATGAGTAAAACATTTCATACGACATAGACACTTTGCATTTCGCCAGTTTACTGTTCCTTCCAATCACACGATAAAGAAAATTGGTACAAAAAACATCAAGTATTTGACATTTTAAAATAGGAAAACAAATCCATGCGAGTCTAGTCAGAGTCCAGGGCGAATATTAATATTATTATAGACTGGGCTTGCCTTCCCACGAGAACTATTGGGCGGCGGAGCTTTCACGTTATACCGTGTGCATCTAGGTAGACTTCCTTGACTAGACCACGTGGACATACGACAGTTTGTGAACTTACAAGATGATGGTGTATCTATAAAAAAAAAAAAAACAAACAAACTTACTACGCATGATCTCTATTTGGTTGATGGAGTGGAATTGTACCAGCGGCTGAAGAACATTACATGTTGTCATTCACGGATACATTACCAGGCAGCCTGTACAGACTACACGTATTGTGCTGGTCAAGAATGTCAGGGAATATATCCTGTCTGAAATAGTTTCTCACTTTGTTTATCAGTTGTAATGGCACGAGTGATTAAGTTTAAAAGACATGATGGATATATAGCCAGTGGATAAAGAGAGTCTATATCTACTCTATTTCCAAATCAATAACGCTATTTGAGATGACAGGAAGACACCTTTTAGAACTGATTACAGTTATGTAGGCGTTAGGGGTTGTCATTTACATCGTATTTCAGGATGGATGGATGGATGGATGGATGGATGGATGAAAAGCCTATTAATATTATACCAAAACTAGGAGCATTCACAATGGGATGTAGATGAATTTAACACTATGCCCATGGGCATTTTTAAAAATTACTGGCTAGGCCATCACGATATTTTTATTTCACGCCCATTTTTATCCCTCCCCCCCTCTCCTTTCCAGGTTACCTCAACAACTTTGTATGTGTAATATAAGAAATCACTACATGGCAGTAGTAGACCGTCTAGTCTAGATAATGAGTGACATCTTTTACACTGAGCTGGTTGTAAACACTCTGTCAACACTTGTCAACACTTGTCAACACTTGTCAACATCTTTGGGTGCGCTAGATTTAACAAGTTTCAAATGAAAAAAGAAACCACAACGCAAACCGCCTGAGGTTGGAACATGTTCGCAGCAGAAAAATTACGAAAGACCGAGAGGCTGTCAGAGCTTCGAGAATTGATTCTAACCAGTGTTCTTGTTTTTGTTTTTTGTGCACTGCAAAATTAGTTTAACACCACGGCATAGAAATTTCACAAACAAGATTCAGTTGATACTAAACATGTCTATATAACATTTAAAGAACAAGAATTAAAAAAAGTGTGTGTGTGTGTGTGTGTGTGTGTGTGTGTGTGTGTGTGTGTGTGTGTGTGTGTGTGTGTGTGTGTGTGTGTGTGTGTGTGTGTGTCTCCAGAGGAGGGGATGGCGAAAGTATTGCAAAACCAATCATGCTGTTTTCCACCGCCCACTTTCTTCAAAACCGGATTAAACTGAAGCGAATTTTAAAAACATTAAAGATTTCACAATAAATTACCCGTTCACGACGCCATGGCGAAATTGAAACGTTTATCTTGCTTACGTGGTGAGGGCAACAGCTAGACGCAATGCATTATGGGATTGGGTGTGCATGCAGTGACGCACGCAGGGGAAGGACAGGATTTCAGCCGGAAGTTCTCTACACATCACTTCCAACCAGTTTCTCTCACTTCATTCTCTCGCTCCTACATTATTATACAGACGCAAAAACTGAAAAAGAAAATACACTCCAAATCATATACAGGATGGCGGAGAGATAAGAGACAATTACGTCAAATATTTGCGCTATAAACCGCTGGAATTTAGCGCAAACTGAGATTCATTGTTGTCAGTACAATTATGACAACTAGCAGGTCACCCGTTCTACGAACGGAAAGGAAAGAAGGATGAAAATAAGATATGTGAGACAGATTTATGAGGAACATAAAGTACATATGATAAGAGCATGGTATGGCACGGCACTGACTGGCACTCACATGTTGACAAAAATGCCACTCTTTACAACATCTTCCTTCCAGCTTAGCTAAATCAATGCTTACGTCCGGTCCGCACAAATGAACAAAGCTNATGTTGACAAAAATGCCACCCTTTACAACATCTTCCTTCCAGCTTAGCTAAACCAATGCTTACGTCCGGTCCGCACAAATGAACAACGCTTCACCACACGCGATCTGAGAATGCATGTCACTGTCGCCAAATGTCGTGAGGTCTAAGAACGGAAGTTCCGGTCTGAGACGGAAATGATGGACATGACGGAAGTACATTAACACGTCGTATTCGCAATCATTAATTGATCGATGATAATTAAGAATCAATTTCTGAAAAATATATACGTTTTTGGAAATAAATGCTTAGACCACGTACAGGTTTGGTACATTTTACAAACATGTGCCAGGTTTCATTCCTCTACGTTGCGTATTTAAAAAGCCTTTGCGGGAACACGTTGGGCCGAAGCTCCATTATTTATATGAGATGAGTTCTACTTGTGTTAGGCGGAGCTAAATAAAGTCTTGTCTAATCTAGGTCAAACAATTTTCCCCTCTTCCGTTTCTCATTTCTTGCAGACTACGAGGAACTCCACACTACTGCGACAAAGTAGAGAGCTTCAGATGTTAGATAAGGCAGTAGTGACCCGGATCTGGATCCATCCCAAGGATGCCAGAGTATCAGGCTCAGGGACTTTGTTACAGAGAGAGCGTAGGCGGCTTGGAGTGTGAGAACTAATACTGGACCTAATTTTAAAATATTGTTCCCGACTAATTGGAATTCAGTAATCACAGAAGGAGTCTGTCTTGCTGAAATATAGAAACACTAGAGGATCTAATATTTCGACATACTTTTTTATAGCTCTGAAGTAATAGAATATTTCTCCTCATCCATTTGATCAGCCACGGTCTGAGATCGTAGTGGTACTATATAGGAACCTTAATATCCAGCGCCGCCATTTGAGGTTTCCTGGGAAAAGTGACAATGCTTTTATACGACTCTAATAAAATATCACAATAGCATCAAAGAACGTGGGCAGTGTAGAAGCAATACCTTTTCATTATATTATTATTGTATTTAACTTCCCAATAATAAGAATAGTATTAACAAAACAGTTGCAATAAAAATAGTTCTTTTTTTTCCTTCTTGGGGAAGGGAAAGGGAGGAGGGGGGGACACTGTTATGAGAACCATAAAAAAAAGTATTTTTGTCTAAATTTTCTCCTGAAATGGACACCCCAACCTTCAGTGATGTAATATTGCTGATCGTGACCCCCTTAACTTAACTCCTATCCACCTCTACCGATTGCAACGCCCCTGTTTCACAGAGGTGTGGAAAACACTGCAGGCGTGGGCGACGAAGTGATAGGAAACCTTCATGTTCTCGGTCAAATTTATGTCTAGACGCAAGACGACACTAAAGACTTGTCTCAAAACAAAAAATAACATCTCCGTTGCGAATTCTTTTGTAAAGAAAACCAATTAGAAGCGCCAGAGAGTACACATCTTGTACAGTGTTGTGCTATGTGTAAGAAGCGGTCACTGTTCGAAATATAATTCAGTATCTCGCTAACATGTACTTCAAAATCGAGTTTACAGCCTTTCATCACAGCGTTTCTCCTGCATGCATTAAAAGTCCGCCCGGAGTATGAAAGAAAAAGAGATGTATGATCGGAAACTTCACTAATTAGAAGTCACTCATACGGTTCACATCGGCCAGTCTTTTTTTTTTTTTCAAAATTTCACAAGTAAGATATTCATCTTAATATTATGTTGCATAGAAAATTTGCGGATCACTAGTTTACTGTCGCTCCAAAAGTTACAGTAAAGAAAAATTAATATAACTACGTCTAGTATTTGAAATATAATATGTACAAAAGCAACTCTATATTAAGGATTTGAGGCCATTACTTTATAGGCGAGGCTTATCTTCCCACGAGAGCGGTCGGATGGTGCAACTTCAAAATTTCCGACGTCTACAGTTAATTCAAGCACCAGCGCTGCTTACCCGTTCCAAGTAAAAACAATTGACCTGGTTCAAAATGACTCAGTTGTTTACAGCTTGCTCGCTGTATAATTTCACAAATAAAAGTAACGTGAGTGATGCCACTCAGAATGGAATGAATTCTGTACTTTGACTAGTTTGCACTTTTAAGCCACTAAGTGTCTTCCCCNTTTTTTATGTGACAGTTTTCACCCACACGAAGAAAACAGCTGTTCTCAGGTTGAGTACAAGAAAAGAACTAAACAGCAGCTGCGTCGACTTCTCACATTACAAGTGTTGTTTTGTTGGTTTTGTTGTTGTTTTTTTTTGTATGTGAGGAATACAGTTTTAGAATTACCCGTCCACTAAATGAATTCCATAAAATGAGAAACATTGTAAGCGGAGATATCAGGAGGTTTGCCAGTTTGTTACTGAGAGTGTTTACCAGTAGTTGTTACTTTCATCTAATCTCTTGCTCTGTGAAGTCCTTCCTCGGACACGTTTTGTGAATAATTACGTGAAAACTATTGAAATACTGGTAGCTATCACGTAAAGAAGAGGTTACCCCCCGTCCCCGGATCCCACCTTTCCTTCTAGATTAAATATCACAATTATTTGAAGAAATACGCTGATGAGAGCATTACTTTCGGGCCGAAATACTATGATTTCCCATAAACTCTACTCCGCTTAGTCTCAAGCCGGATAATCACAACTCTTGCTTCATATCATTTCCCATATCACTAAATGCTACATTTCAATTTTATTTAAAAAAAATCACTATATAACTGCAACTTCTTTAACCGTCCGTAACTTTTTTTTCTCCCGATGAGTCAAGACTAAGCGCAATATCAAGGCTGTACAGTGCAGGAGTTGGTGAGTAAATTTGCTGTGGCTGGAAACAAAGGTGTTTTTGCCGTGCTGTTGTGGGATCATCCCGTGGGAAAGCAAACGACGAGGACAGATTGTGGGGCAGGGTCGCTGTGCTCTCATGTATTTGAGCTGTGATGTTGACTCAAGAAAAAGGTGCACGTCATTCCGGTGAGCTCTCGTCGTCTCTGCTCACAGACAATGTAACCAGTGCCAGTGGCGGCGCATTATGACAGGTTAATGTGGCTAAGCCCCAGCACCAGTTTCTCCTCCATGTCCAGCCTTTCTTTCAGAAACAGAATTCCCGTCTCCGCCGTCAGAAGACAACCAAAGAAAGAACGTCACTTGTGGCCCCACCATGAAATTGGACCAGACACCGCCACTGATCAGTGCTCACTCCTAAACCACCTCCATGCATTATCATGTGCACACACACATTAATACATGTGCGCAAAAATGCATGACGAAGCAAAATCAATGTGGATGACATCGCTGAGGCCTCGGGTGATATTTTTGCCGCTGCTGCTGCTGTTGTTTCCGCCTCATTAATTACACTTCTCGTGAGGTAAACATTTTCTTTCGCAGTCTAGCGAGTTTCTCTCCGGCCCGTGGAATAGAAAATGATAATAATAATGACTCCCTCTTCTTCTATTTTTATCACTGGTTTGTTTCGACCTCATCTTCTCTTTACCCTTTCTTGTGACCGGCATGGTGGCAGAGAGGTAGAGAGGTTTGTCTCTTGTTCTGAAAGGTCCTGGTTCGAATCCTATAAGTTTGTGTTTATCGTGCTTCGTGAAAGACTTTAAAATCCATTTTATTTCCCCATTCTTAAATCCACCTTGAGAATAAGACCCCAAGAGCAAAATATCATGAACGGCCAGGTCCTTAACAACAACAGAAACAACAACAACTTTCTATATCAAGCACAGTTCTGTATGAACCAATAATGTTAAATGATCATGGTGATAATGTTATTATTATACTGTTTGGCTACAGGCAAGACTCACTGGCACTCTGACAATGTCTTTCACTGCCTCATAAATATTTGATTTCATATCTTTGAACATTGACCTTCTACCTTCTCCCTCCATACAGGAATCATTTTTTTTTTTATTTGAACGCGCACATTTTTTAATGCCCTTCTCATGATCTCCCTCTAACTCATATCATAACCAGTTGTTTTAAGGCCTTCGCTCTAATTTTAACCGAAATCTGATTTCTATTTCACTACCTATACACGTTTTAAAACTTTTGAACTACTTTATATGACTGCGTTCACTAAGACTTCATTCATTTATTTTATGTATATTTAAGAAGGTTTTTGCCGACACGTTTAGACCGTTTTACCCTGGAGCGTTTATTAAATTTTCATTAAAGTTGTCGGATTGAAGTGGTGTTTTGAAATTTGCCCTTGTTTTACAGTTTTGATAATGATGATAATGATTACGACAGAAATGGCGATAACAAAGCCAATTTGGAAATTGTACTCTTCCACAGTAATCGATGTAGTGCGTGGGCGATGAAGGTCACACCAATAACAGAGAGCCCCCACATAGACAGATTTTGGTGTGTTTTATAATCCTGACTTAATTCCCGCCAACGGCTTTACTGTCTGTCGACTAGAGGATATAATCGTCTCCTGCGGGTGACAGAGCGATAGGATTGTTCTAAAATGTTAATGTATTTCTGGAATCGTGGGCTGGAGGATTTGGAAGGACCGATGGTTGGAGGGTTGAGTTAGGACAAGGGGGAGACAAAAAGAGGTTGAAATAATAGTTCATTCGTTAAGAGAAGGGGGTGAAAGGAGGAGAGATAAGGGTCCTTGGGAACTCAATTAATATATTTTTTAAATGGGGGGTGGGCGGGGTGAATTATGAAGAGGCACTGTATGGAAATTATTTGCTCAGAGTCTAGTCCATTATGAGGAACTAAGAAGACGCATGCCCCCACAACATTTCTGACAATATTTCCTAGCTTGCAGCTTCTTGCAAAATCTGTTTTGACGAAGAAAGCGAAAGACAGTTTGCGGTCAGTTTGTTTTCAGTTATCAGTTTTGTTTCAAGGGCGTAGCGAATACACTATTGTTCGAAAAGGGTACAGATCCCCCGTCACCCCCCACAAAAACAAAAGTTTAAAAAAACGTCGGTTATTTCGCAGTATTCATAATTCACTAAAACAGATTATCCCCCCCCCCTTCCCCCACCCAGTAGCTCCCCTGGAGATCATCGGGAAGCTAGTGAACTTTGATAAGGAGGTTGAAAGAGAGGA
>JAWQUT010000562.1:291346-302751 GCA_033807755.1 Ellobium chinense | reverse complement strand
TATTCACATTTCTTCCGGGTTCTGCTTGTCGCAATTTGGACTCCCTGGGCAGTACATTTTCCTCAAACGTATATTTGTGGCAAGTAACAAGAACTTTGGAAATCAAAGAAATAAGGCAAAGCACGAAGGGGTACAATGAATGGAAAAAAAAACCGCACACAGATAAACAGACAGACAGACAGACAGACAGACAGACAGACAGACAGACAGACAGACAGACACACACACACACATACACACCCATACACACACATACACACACACACACACATACACACATACACACACACACACACACACGCATCTTTGTACATGCTAGGAAAGAAGGACACGTTTCAAAGGATACATCCTCTCTCTTGAAAGTACTGTAGACAATATTTTCAATCTCTCTATGATAATTTGTAAAACTTTACGCCATGTTTAAACATCGTTCACTAAATACATCATACAAAATGTAATTTCAATATGTCTTCGCGACGGCTTTCAGGATGCGCAACATGGATTTCAGAACATAAAGGGTGCGTGTTCGAGTCCCTCCTGCGGCAAAGAGGGAGAGAGAGAGAAAAAAATCAGCAAGGGTTATGACCCAGGCGTAACCGCCAGAGGGACTTAAATGGAGCGAAACATCTGCTAGACTGAGGATGTTCTACTGTCCTACTTTCTGATGAAGAGAATTTTCCTTTCTGTCATATTCTGATACCAGCGAAGACCAAAGACTACTCTGGTTTGAGTTCTCAGCGCACAAATTTCAAGTGGAGATTCAAACGAAATAAGGGGAATAATCAGCGAACCGTTTAACCGATCGCTTAAAACTCCCTCAATGTGATGATTAGTAGATCCGGTTAGTACTCTCAGGAGTGGGGGTTCATTTCCTGGTAGAACTGACACAATGTGGTGATTTTGGTTTGTTTTGCTTTAAATTGTTTGTAAGTGAATGACACAATGGCTAGATGCGCGTTCTTGTATCCTCTTCACACAAAGCCATCGTTGCCTAGACTATAGCTGACAGTCTATTGTTGCTTTGCATATTGTTACTTTTCTAAATGCTCAGATTCGTATGGACTTGTCTAAACTCTTGTCTAAAAACAACACTTGCATTTCTAGCAACAGAGGGCTAAAAAAAAAAACAACAACAAAAAACAACAGCACGGTTTACAGCCTCGTCTTCAATATTCACGTGGAAAATCAATTAAAATCTATTTGCAAAAATTCTTAGAATCAGTACGATTACTATAAAACACAACCATGGTTTCACAATGCTGTAGAAGACACTATAGGCACACAGATGATAAAAGCTTCATTCCTATTAAATGATCGCAGCACCGCCAGGGAGTCTCAACATGGCTCAGGAAGCTGGCATTGCACATGCGCAATGATATCAAATGTTGATAATATGTTTATATGTTTATTGTCTATTCTGAGCTCGTTCAGCCCGCCATAAGCAAGAAGGTAACATTATTTTTTTTTTACCCCGCTCATACACGCATCGCAATTAGATGCCAAATAAAAAAAAAGTATTTTCGACCTCAGGAAAAGCACTGAATCGCCGAGAAAAATAGATTTTAAACTGGTACATTCGGAACATAGATCGGTATGTATTGTAGCCAATGTTCACTTTTACTGTAGTTCCATTGTCAGCTCGTAAGAACAGTGTAGATACTCACCCTGTGGATTTTCACAGTTTTGAATCAAAACAGCGTATTTCATGACCATATAGTTCGCGGGTGTTATTCTCGATGTGGTTTTCGTTTGGCGAGAGTTGACTCCTCCCCCCCCCCCCNCCACCAAAAAAAAAAGCCCTAAAAACTTGTCTTTTTTTTTTCCTAGGAAGAAATGCAGTCGACTATTTTTCCGGTAGATTTTTCCCTGCACCGTCATTTACGCCGATCTGTTGTCCCAAACATCACGTCTATTCTCCCCAGACGAGTCATGGGTTCGCCTACATCTCAGATCCCGACAAAGCTGATGGTAGCGCATCCCCTGTTAAGCCCGCCTGCGCCTTAAGACGTAAAATTCAATTTCCTGCATGTCTCCCAGCCTAATAGCCCGCTGCAGACAATCATGAATTCCCGGAGCGTTTGGGGATTTCCGTTCCTGCCTCCGTTAGCTACTGACATCAAGTCGACGGCTGCTCAGGGAAGGGAAGGTATCGGATCGATAATATTATTTCACAAGCCAAAAATTGCATTACCAATAATATTCGATTTTGGAGTGCGATTGTTATATTAAGAGTCAGTACCCTTGTATCACTACCCATAGTACGTATGATATTTTTTAAAAAAGTGTATTTGTATAAAATTATCATTTTAATAGTGTACTGCATACCAAGTACTATGTGTCTGATAAGAAGGCTATGTGTATACCTATGGATGCATTGTAGCTGTTTGAGTTTACTTTCGAAAGAAAAAATGGGACGGGGGTATTTTGGCTGGACAACCAGATGATAAGATTTGCAACATCCTCCTCACCCAAGAAAATAAAACAAAACATGGAAATATGGAAATTATTAACAGACCGATTTATTAAGATTGGCTCTTTCATTAGATTTTGAGTCAGTGTGATAATTCGCTGAGCTGAAAAGCAGGTTTCCGATATTAGTGAATTTAAGTGCTAAGCATGAGATGAAAACCTGACATATTATAGAAGATAACTCGGGAAAATGTTTGTCTCCGGTATAAAAAAGATCACCCGGTCAGAGTACTCCGTAAGCAGTATTCTTACCGGCCAACCAGTTCACTCATCGAGACAAAAAGTGATTCGACACAATTTGATGATCCAGCCTATGTCTTGTTGATCGAGGAGACAAAATAATACGTGTGGGTAAATATAGAGTATCTCATTGTTTTTACGTTTGGTGATTATATGCCTCTCTGAAAAAGTGCAAAAGTAAAAAAAAAATCTATATCATTTTTGGAGGACGGAAGGACCTTAGACCTATTTCCATGAAAATATCGCCTCCTCATCTCTCTCTACACCCACAGAAGACAGGACATTCTTATATTTTTATTCTGTTACGACACGTCAGCCTTACAAGCAGACGTGGGCAGAGATATTTCCAAACTTGTTTATTACAGCTCAGATCTCATACAATGAAAGAAACAAAACGCCGTAGAATATTTTACAACCGAATTACCAGTATACGATATTTCGCCATCGCACGGCGGCCGAGGTCATGAACTGGCCGTTGGCCCCAAAGTCGCTGGTGTAGCAAGGTGAGATTTGTAGAGTGACTTTCACAAAATTTTGCCTTCATAACTTGCAGTGTCCACAAATACCACGTAGCCTTCATACAGAGGTGCCTGCAAGGACTGTTTGATTCCATTTCCTGAATTGGCATTGATTTCCGAAGGCGGACACTTCACATAAAGATTTTTCCAGCCGAACGAGGATATCAGTTACAATAAAAATTAATTTACAATGCCACGGATAGGGCAAATCAGCGACCTTGAGGATGGAATGGGAACNGCTGTTCGAAGTCTCAGATGAGCTAAACGAATTCATTCGGGAGAAGATTAGCTGTCAATGGATGGTCTCTCCTTCCTCTACTGCTGTGACTTGTCAAAGACGAGCAGTTAATGAGCAGCGGTGGGCAGTATCGTTTCTGAGTTTTGATACGTTCGAGACTCAATAGTTGTACTGTCGGGTTTTCGAACACAGAGCCATGGAGTATCGATACCATTTTCGTAGTTTCGATGCAAGAGGCTACAGTTTACCTAACCAAGATTGTCTGTCCTAGCAGTAGCAGTGGTATCGAGAGGGATAGAAAAAAAAATATACAGGAATTTTAAAAGGGTTTGAAATGCTTATTCTATATGGTGTTTCATAATCGCTAAAAAAAAAAAGAATCGATACTTTAGATACTTAGAGCATAAAAGCTGAGTATCGCAATACCTAAGAATGCAGGTATCGGTCCACCACTAATAATGAGACTATGAAAGCCGGGTTCAGTGTCAACGTGTTCAAAAGGTCCATGCCGAAGAGAAGGGGGGGGGGGAAGGGAATGGAAAAGGAGAGTGATTGAGTGACCTTTAGTTCAGAAGAGGATTAACTAAAATTAGAAACACTTCAACCATTTTTATATTTTAGGAGAAAACGTTCATAAAGGCTCTAGTTGCCAAAAGGGCCAAATGAAAGAACTGGGGGAAAAAAGCAAAGGCGATTTTGAAAACGAACGAACGAACGAACGAAAGAAAGAAAGAAAGCAAAGAAAGAAAGCAAAGAAAGAAAGAAAGAAAGAAAGAAAGAAAGAAAGAAAGAAAATTAGATATGTAATCATAGCCGCGCAAGATGATCGGCAAAACTAACATACAAATTGTAAGAGTTGCAAATTCAAAACCTCCAGTCTTCAGTTGCCCCATAGAGAACTATCATAACCAAAACAAAATGACGGGATGGGTGGATTTATTTTAAGTGTCATGATCTGGGTCTGGTCCAACTTCCAAAACGTGCAGGAAGTCAAAGGGTTGAGTTTTATTACTTACTGGAACGCCCTCAATTTCTCCAGGAAAGAAAGAGAAACAAAGACAAGAAATATTTTACTAGACCGAATATTATGATAAAGTATGGGACACTGATGCAGTCCGAGAATACAATGGAGCTAAAAAGTTTTTTTTTTTTGGTTGATATTGTAATGAAAGCTTTTGTTTAGGCCTTACAAAAATAATTCCACTGAAACTAAGCAAGTGGGCTTGCTTGTGTTGGGCTTGCTTGTGTCTTTTTCTGTAGTAAAGCGTCATCATCTGTAGCTGTGAGTTTGTGTCCTCCTGTTGATTGCTTCATTGAACTTTTTTTTTGGTATTAAAGCATACCAATAAACTTGTTAAACTTGTAAAACGTGTTGGCAGGAGAGAACGTGTCTGCCCATTGAGTGAGTTTTCTCTGAATTATATAGCCACATCCTCGACCCTGTGCAGTGGTGTATCTCCTATCTAATACTACATCGTTTCGCGAAGTCCTTAGCTGGAATTAACGAACCTGCTCGCTCGAATGAAGTCAACAGTCAATGGCTCCATGTCCTTCCGGCTTGTCAGCTTTCTCGGCATAGTTGGTTGACTACATACAATGTCCAATCGTCGAATCGTCCGCTGGTTGAGAATCAATTGAGTGAAAACTCACTGCTCACTCTAGTATGTGATGTGGTGATCACTCTGGTGAGTGGACAAAAAAATCGATTTCTTTGGTTCACTCCACTATCAGTGCAGAATCTTCCTTCATTCACTGGAAACTGGTCAATTTCCAAATCACAAGAAATCAACATACCACAACTGTTTAGTTTCCAAGAATAGTCTACGACAGAAAGCATGAGACAGTTGGACTGGTCTAGTAAATGTGCATGGCAGGGTGCAATGAAGATGACGTCATAGCACGCTGTTCGTTTTCAGCTAGTGCGGATTAGTGGATACGTATTTACGTCTTAGTCTTTAATGAGGTCAAATGAAGTGGAGGCTTTTGTTTTTAATATATTTATAAATATATATATATGTGTGTGTGTGTGTGTGTGTGTGTGTGTGTTGTGTGTGTGTGTGTGTGTGTGTGTGTGTGTGTGTGTGTGTGTGTGTGTGTGTGATTAATACCTTCAAGATAAAATCAGTTACTGTAGTGACTCATTGTGAAATTGTGGTCAAGCTTTAAGAGGCTATGGTCATTCTCCACCTCCCTTGTTAGTCACCAGCACCGCACTCACAACGACTACCAGAAAGAGTGTAATGTTGCCCACAAGATTTGTGGAGATAAACTAGTAGATTGTAATTCCGCTCTCCGAGGGGACTGTGGTTGACTTGATTTGCCAACTCAGAAACAAATTCATGTAAAACTCTAATCAAACAACGTGATCCACTCTTACCAGTTCCAAAAGTTTAACCAAAGTCTAAAAAAAAAAAATAATAGAAACACCAATACTGAGCATAGGAGTAGTTTCTGTGATGTTTACAGTCAAGAAATAGGCGTAAAATAGTATTGCCAACTTAAATAAAGATGACAAATCAAAGGAAAATGTGGTAAGACCTTATGAATGAGAAGAAAAAAAGTATACTTCTAGATTCTGCATACTGACTTTAACCAATAATATGTTTACTGCGTTTTATGAGAACAGTTCTGTTGGACGTTTCGTCTTTCATCAGCTTTATAATAAGACATAAAATATTGTTATGATTTACTCACTGTCACTATACCATCGTGGCTCAGTGACCTACACTTCCAAGTGGTCTGGATAAAGAGCAAAACAACAAAGGTTCAACTCCTTTTATGGGATCGCTCAGAATCGGAAAACGGAGTAGTCACGTGATCCAGGCAAAATTAAAACGGGATAAATTATCAACACCGAATCTATTGTAGAAAACGCAATCATAAACTAACAAAGCACTTGCACTATCACGTCACAATGCGGTCACGGTGTAGACTATCCAGGGACTGCTCAGATCACGTGACGGCAGGGAGATTCCATTCCCTTAGCCTGCAAGAGAACAGTAGTGCTAAAGGTAGAGGACAAAACATAATAATTTAAGTGTATGTCCAAACCTTTTTGGACGGTCAGGGCGGCACGAAAAGCAATTACAATGTTTGTGTACGTGTGTGTGGGGGCGGAAGGATTGGGTGGGTACGGTATGTCTTCTTCGCGGACATTATTTTCTTTCCCCACAAACAGGAGTTTTTGCCGAGATCAGCTGTGCGCATTTTGCACCCATGCTAGCGGTGTTGTCAGTTTCCCTTTTAAATCCATCGATCGTCTGCCATCTTATGCTAATACTGGAACCCAGAATATTCAAATATTAAGAAAACAAAAGTCTGGGAACAAACAGGAAGCTGTCTGGAATGTGCTGGAGTTGAGAGCGAAGCATCTTCATTGAACGGTTTCCTCCAGTCATTATTTGGCTTTTCCCAAGTAGGTCAGATAAACGTGTCAATCTGTTGTGGTTATGCTGACCTAGATGATTTCCTATTCATGAATATTCATGCCTCTACAACGTTAATGGAAATACTCTGACGCTTACGAGCGGCGACTTCCGCATTTTTTGTTTCCACGGAAGAGTACACGATATATATATATATATANATATCAAGGCACACACTCTGCTATGTCTTCCGTATTATATGATGGCATACGCCCCTGTCAACACAACGTCGGATCCCCATAAAGGAAGGTGAAAGACAGCCATGATTGTACAAGCGTAGCCTTGAACCTTGCAATGCAGGGTGTTGTCTGCTGAAAGCTCACACCAAGCATAGTGTAGACAAGCGAAAGTGCAGAACTCTGCCAGAGCTAATAAACAGAATTGAATTGAAATTGCGTAACATGAAGTTCTGTACCGTCTTTACAACACAAAGTTTTACGCATTGGAAATGCTTTCTCTCGACAGATCCATGTGGCAAGAAATAGAATCCTTTTTTATGGGTAGGAGCCGCATTCTCAGACAAGCTAAATGGGCTGTTCTCAGCCTCTGAACCACGATATATCAAACACCCACAGAAGCCACTGGATACCTCCAATCCCAGGCGTCTCCGCAAACTTCCAGGTGTTAATATACTCCACAAATAAAGGTGTTTTTTTTTGTTGTTGAAACGAGTAAAATAGTAAAACATTAAAATTGTTGCGTCATTTTGCTTCATATATTCATTGAGATAAAACTTCGCAATGAAGAAACAAAGAATGCCCTCGAAATTAATTAGTTTTTTTTTTTGCTTCATTTTCTCAGGCTTTATGACAGGGTCACCAAAGTCAGCAAATTAACTGGCGGCGCACCGCTTTATGTCTCCGATAATTTCAATATGACGGCGTTGTCAGTGCTCTGTATAAGTGTTTTTGTTTTTAGCGGACTCAAGTATTGTCAGAAAGCGTAGGATGTAGACAAGTTGTTTGCTTCCAGCCATCTTGTCTGATATTCCTGCAGCAGTGACCTGATTTTTCTATTCTCGTTGGGGGAGGGGCGTTAGAGATTACTTGTATCCGATTATGCCGATTATACCTGTTACAAAACAATGATGTGAATCCGATTATCGTGTAATTGTGGTGGTGTCCATTCTGCAGCTTCATGCTGGTGTACACAGCTGACAGCGAATGCAACTGACTTTAGCATGTGCAAGAACATTAAAATACTACAGGTAAGATGAAACGGTTGTCACACAACAACCATTATGCATTGCACTTTAACCCCAAGACAACAACAACAACAAGAAAAACAACAACAACAACAACAACAACAACAACAACAACAACAACAAAGCAGCAGCAGCAGCAGCTACAACAACAACAACAATAATAATAAAAATAACAACAAAAACATTATCAACCATATAATCCCAGCAAAACTTTATAAATGGACAAACAAATTGCCATAATAACGTTAGGATTCAACAAACACCGTGAATACTGAGTCTGATCTAATCTCTTAGAAACACTTGATAGTCAACAGCATAGATTTACTACTAAAACCGTGTTGGTCTCTAGGGATCCTCTGCTTTACACAGGAATGTAGTGGCAGTTGTCACTCACTCGTATTCTAGCCACTGATGGAATCTGCACTGAACTCAGAAAATCTTTATCATCGCATCTAAAGTCCTGGGTTTGTTCTGATACTGTTTGGCAAAATCAAGGGACATTCCTGTCCTTCGGTTGGGGTTAAGAGCAGGGTAAAGGAAGCGTGAATACCACTGAGATAGTCCCTGAACTGCCCCAATAATATTTCTTCGCTTCTAGCTCTAACCCTGCCCTAACTTTGCCACAAATCATGAAGCACTAGAGCCGCTGTCAATAACATGATGAAGCATCTGGGATCACGTGACTAACAGTGTAAAAACTGGCAATGGCGTAACTACAAACTATGCTTTGGAATCATAGCTACCAATGTATTCCGAAGAATATTGCTGCATCTGTAAGAATGTGCAGTTTAGTCTATTCAAATAATCTTTTTGTCACGCCACAGACAATCGACTTTGACTTCCTGTTCAACACTGACCCAAACCAGAATATCATGCATAAAATCCAATGAAAGACTCCTCTGAGAAAGCCAAAATGGCACCATTTAAGTTCAACCTATAGTTACTATAACACAATACTCCGAAAGAGTATCTAATGATATCGATTGCACCACTTCATACTTTCCAGTTTCTTCGATTACACAGATTGCCCTCCATCACTCGTGCGATTAACTTCTTTTCGCAACACGTCATGTTTTTTTTCTTTTGTTTTGCGCATCCTGTCGACTCCAACGGAAGTGAAAGATCATAATATGGCTGGAACTAAAATGACAAGGAGGGTGCAGCCGGGTAATGGCGCAAGAGAACGTATCTGACATATGGAATCTTTCACAGTCTCTGATTTTCTTCATCCCACACAAAATTGATTTCAACTTTTTTTTTTCCTATTCGTAATTCATTTCTTTCTTCTTTTTTTCATATGTCCATTGCACACCCATCTTGTGGGACTATGAACGTCACAAGACCGGAGGATGGAGAGTGGATACCACATCTCATTTACTCCTGCTATTTTCTTATTCGCTAGTCAGGCAAGCAGACTTCCCATCGTTCTACTTGACTTCTTCAACAAAACTGTTTTTTTTTTTTTAGCTGAATTTATTGATGCAAACAGAATCTGCACTTTTGCACCCAGTGACCTACTTTCTTTAGGTTGTTAATAATGTCTTTCTTTTCCAACAACTACCCGTATGTCAATGTAGAGCTGCTGCTAATCGTGTACCCTGTGCTATGGTACGGTGCAAAACCTTCAAACAGTCAATAGTCTACTGACTCCTGGTATATCCGTACATCTACAACTAGAGCGTTGTTCATTTTGATCATATGAAAAGCAACGATTTCCTTCTTTCACGGTGCGGCCATCTTTGGATCAAGCACCCTTTTTTCGATGACTTGTCCAATCCGCATCATTATCGCTTTTAGCTACACAGCAAGGTATACATACTCAGAGTAGGTTTCTATGAGTAAGTATATATAAGATTATATATAAGATATAAGATATAAGAAATATACTCGTAGATTTAGTGACAATCCCTTTTGAAAATTTTTGAATAAACGGGAAACGCTTAAAAATAACGTCGTCCTTATTTAATATTATTCGCCTTAAAAAAAAATAAAAAAATACAATACTCCAACTGAATTTTGTTCTGAATGACTGAATGTAAATATCCATTATCTTCTGATAAGATTACTCACATTATTTCCAGCTTAGAAAATCGGATTTTCCGGCTGTAGACATCGGCTTTCTATTAAATTATACTCTACTTATCTTTTGGACTCTATTGATAGAGATGGATAAAGGAGTTTTATTTAGACACTGACAAAATTAAATAAATCAATAAGAGATCGGGGAAAGGGGCAGACTGGAGATTTAAAAAATAAAAAAGACACAAACAGACAGACAGACAGACAGACAGACAGACAGACAGACAGACAGACAGACAGAAATGAGGTAATCAACTTTTATCTCCATCAGAGACAGTATATCTGAAAGATGAGCTGGCTTCGTGTCTATTTAAGGCCACCTACTCCTACGAGACTTGCAGACATCCGCAATGACTTAAGTGGGCTGTAAGTAATAGACAGTGCAGTGGAGTTATTGGAGAGGTCGCTACGGCTCCTGGGGAACAGAATTCTTGTTTGGGTAATGCATCGCCATGAAGTGAAATTTAAATAGACTCCAGCCAATTTCTGAGGACGCTAGTATGTATGTATATATGTATGTATGTATGTATGTATGTATGTATGTATGTATGTATGTATGTATGTATGTATGTATGTATGTATGTATGTACGTATGTATGTGTACGTGCGTGTGTGTGTGTTTGTGTGTGTGTGTGTGTGTGTGTGTGTGTGAGTNGTGTGTGTACATGTGTGTGTGTGTGTGTGTGTGTGTGTGTGTGTGTGTGTGTGTGTGTGTGTGTGTGTGTGTGTGTGTGTGTGTGTATGAGTGTATTTATGTATATCAAATCTTTTAAAAGCTGAGGGATTGTTACATGGCACTGGTCTCTTTTACAAAGAAATTTCATCTAAACCTTGTCAAGCTTTCAAATAAAGCAAAGGGAGTAGAAAACGGAGTGAGTATATCCGACAGACATAGAGGAAGAACCAGACAGATAGTTAAATTACACACTTTCTGGAAGATGAGTACTGCAGTTAGGTATTTTCAGCTCCATCACGTGATCTAGGAAATCTTGCTCACACGTTGGTTTGTTTACATGCTTTGCTCATGTATGATTACTCGTCATTTATCAAAGTAGCCTAGCAATCCCTAGATCACGTGGTGTAACTGACCCGTCTGAAAATACCTCATTAATAAGAAATTTTGGACTGACCAATTAGATGCGTGTTCATGTAAAGCAAGATGTCCAAATACTGGTCAAATATACTCAGTGAACACGTGAAGAATAAATATCTCATGTCCACCCCCACCCCCC
>JAWQUT010000562.1:259089-271308 GCA_033807755.1 Ellobium chinense | reverse complement strand
TATATATAGAGAGAGAGAGAGAGAGAGAGAGAGAGAGAGAGTGTGTATGTGTGTGTGTGAGAGAGAGAGTGAGAGAGAGATAGATAGTGAGCCCTTGTGTTACATAATATGTTGAGTAACTATAAGATGCAGCGAGCAAATCTGTTGGTATGTAATGGACATTTGCGGTAATGTAATCAGTAAAAGATCCGCTCCTCACCTGTTCGCTTTTTGTTTTACTTTTACCTACTGGAATTGAACAAGCACAGGAACACATGCGCGGAATAAATAACTATGACTTAGAAGTAATGGACCAACATTGGGAACCAACAATTTGTATTTTTTAATGTAAGAAGAGAATTTCGTGACTTCACTAGAATAAAATAACCAAACAGAAAAAAAAGCAAACAAAAAACAAAACAACGTATAGTAGCACATTATTATTTCAAAGACAGGTCAAGAGTTACTCATATGGATGCAAAATATCAGTGCCTTGTCTTGGCTTTTCATTAATATATTATAAAGATCTGGATGAATGGGAATTCAGTGTTCCACGTCTCTGCATCTCTTCGCTTAGTCTAGTCCATCACATATTTTCATGTAGTTCCTCTTTCATTTCTGATTCTTGTGCCATAGTGAAAAATAAAAATACCAAAGTTTTTTTAAATAAAACAAAAATAAAAAAATCAGTGTCTTGCCATCTCTGCAGTGCTGGCAGAGTGATCGGTCAAATGGTACAGTTTGCATCAACTATTTTGCACGACACGGTTTTACTTTCGAGGCAAATAGGTTATGTCAGCGTTTGCATTTTGGGGGAAAACTGCCAATTGTCGGAAATAACTGAGAGGTTACCAAGAGATATGACTTCACGATTATCTTGAAGAAGCTCCACTTAGCAGGACGTTACAACTGCCTCTGACTATGCAGCAGGTGTTTCACTACAGCGGTGTTATGGTATCTGAGAAGACGATGTTATCGTTAGAAGCACCTGCTGTAAACTTACTTCAGCCACACGCAGTCGTGCACGGTAAGGAGTTACTGTTCGGTCACTAATATTGTACCTTTCTTGGTCATGATGCCCAGGGAATCTGTAAACTTACCTAACAACAGCTCCCTGTAAAACCCGCCATATTTTAGGATATTGGATTTAAAACATCATTTGGCTGCAGACAACATAATTAAACAGTGAAGCTATGCACTTTGATGCTGAAAAAAAATATTTAGATATGGGGATATTCATTTTGAAAATAGGAATTACACGGTTTCTTAGAAAAAAAAAAGTCTACAGTGAATTTGTAACACATTCGGTAGTTCTGAGCGAAATCGGTTTTAAAAAAAATATATGAACTCTTAGGGCCTTTTCTAAAATGGAACAAAAATAATATTAGTATGCCTGATGTTCTGTACTGCATTAATGTGTTGGTGTGACATGATGAAAACTGGGAGGTTGTAGGCTGTCAAGCTAATGGTAAATGTACTCAGCCCATTACATACTACACTCACAAGAGAGTACTTTTTAAATACCACGAAAAACATACATAATATAACATCCTGCCACCAATGGGATTTGAATGTGGGACCTTTCACACCACTAGACAAACCCTCCATCACCCAGCCACTCTGTGTGCACAGCAGGCTCCCGACGGGATGTTTGTACTCACCAGCAATAGCGAGGTTGAGGATGAAGATGTGCATCCGGGACTTGCGTGTCTTGGTGGCTGAGATGGCTACAATCACAAGTGTGTTGCCCAGGACAATCATGGCGAACAGGATGTACAGAAAGGTCAACTGCTCGTCCTGGAATGACAGACAGAAACAGCTGGTTAGGCCTCGGAATGAGCAGACAAATACAGACTAAGACCTAAGGGTAATGGACTTCTTATAATGTTACATCTGTACCAGCTGACAACTGGCACCATCAGTTCTTCCACTCTGCGTTGGCTGTTGGCAAGGGGGACGGAGCGCTTATGGGAATATCCCGTGCACCATGATGTCAGTCTTGGGACAAGGCAAGACAAGGCTGTACCTGTGGTAACAATAGTAAAAGTGCAGAGTCCTGTTTACAGGAGATTGTAAGGACTAGTCAGATTTTTTACGGGTTAAGCGAGGTTTGTGTTATCCTCTTGCTGTATAATATAAGGGGTAAAAGATAGTCTTAACAATAGTTGCGAGTCGAGTTGGGAACGCTGTGCTTATTAGCAGTTTCAGATTCTGAACTTGTTTTCTTCTTTTAGCACAGTTACATTTTTAACTTTTTTTCTGTTGGTTCTCCTGTTCGTAATTCAGTGTGGGAAGACTCCGTTGAATATGATTCCAACATAGCTCAGTGAGTGTAACAAGCCCAGATCCAAACAACCACATAATCAATTCAGAGAGAGAGAGAGAGAGAGAGAGAGAGAGAGAGAGAGAGAGAGAGAGAGAGAGAAAGAGAGAGAAAGTCAAAGCGAGCACAGGCTGATGTGAAAATGAAAATGGATTAGATCATTCTTCTAACAAACAAACAAAAAAAATGTGTCTAATGAATGGATGGATGGATGGATGGATGAATGAATGGATGGATGGATGGATGGATGGATGGATAAAACAATGTATTAACAAAGGGAACTGGTAGAAGGATTTACGGACGGACCGACCTATGAATGAAGTTAAAGACTTATGAAACGAATGAATGGACTGCCATGAGATGGATGAATTGACAGAGTGATGGCAGGAAGAACAATAGAAAGAACAGAGTGCCAGGCAGGACGTAGATCAATCAAATAATTCCGGGTAGATCTAGAGCCAGGGGGAAAGTATGTACTTCTATGTGAATGTGTAAACACGGACTGCTGGATGAGACAGAGCAAGATGGGTAAGGTGGTGGATTATCGAATTGTAACATCAATAAAGTGAGCTCCTGCCACGAGAAACTTGGCTTGATAATAGCACAGTTCCGTTAATTGCAAACCAAATAATCGCAGCTTCAACTCAATAGTAATCTAGGATTTGTAACCTCTTATTCGTAACACTTTCTGCACGCGTCAAATGCTGTATATTTCTTTATGAAATACTGTATCAGTAATGAATAATCATATCTTTTTCCATGTTCCAAGCAGTTGCAATTAAGCGGAGTAGACTGTAATTGATTAGACAAACCCGATTTGATCACTGAACCAACAACATAACGACAGCTCAATATTGAAACACGTATAGTGACATCCAGTTGCGTGGAGAAAAAGATGACAGATACCAATTCGCTCACAGATACCTGTAATTTGAAGACAGAGAAATACGAAACACAAAAGATTGAAAGGGAAGCTGAAAAAAAAGGCTGTACATATAAATATAGACAATTATTACAATTACTTGTGTGCAGAGTGATGACTGCTTCATTATCAGATAGAATTGTTCACATTGAGCGGTAATAAGACAGCAATAGAAATAAAGATTGTAACATACTGTGCAATTTACCCGGTAGAAAATAAATAAAGATCTTCTCCATGTACGAGACTATGTCAAGACAAAAGACGAGACAAGTGTCAACACAGTGTCACCAGTACTTACTGAGCGATTATCTTTAATTACAATTATTTGTATTGTTATTATTAACTTTGGTAGTACTATGGTTTACAAGAAACGCGTATTAATTCGTAGTTAGATATATTTCATACTATTTGTCGCTGAAAACGGCAACCATTGAAGGGGACAGGAAAGATAATCTGATCTCATATTGTTCCAGGCTCATTCTTAAGACTTCACTAAAGGACCCCGTGTGGATGGTAAATAATGACGCTGATGATGTTATTGACGTTGAGGACAATAATGGTCATTGATTCAGAGATCTTAAACCTTCGAGCAATGAGGCTCTGTTTCCGTACATCGCTGTCTGTTTTTGTCGTCAGGTTTTATTCTCTCGTATAACCCAGCTACGTCATGCTGTCAGCCAATTATCCTGAGCTCGTTCGCCTGTTGTAGAAATACTTCATTACATAGGAGATATGACGTACATGACCATCGGTTACGACACAGGAAGTCTAACTGCGGGACGTACCGGTACGTTTCAGAGATGTTTGAAAACAAAAGTATATGGACAAACGTGTAGGTCATACTTAGCGGAGAAGTAAAGATGTTAGTTGAACTTTCTTCCTACTTGTTACCTAAACACAATGTCTAGTTCAGTAAGTTCTAATGATGATCATAAGAGTGATGGTGACATTTTTGTGTACGATGAAGATATTGGTTCTCGTCGTTACAAAACAGATGACGATAATGATAGTGATGAATATGAATAAGGCATTTTATGACATAAATTATGTTTAGATATATTTTATTTAATAACATTAGGGACATAAATTTACTCATAGTGAAAGGATATTGTTTTAAAACGTTTCCTGGTTTAGACAAGAAACAAGATTGTGGCGATGACGAAAAGGATGATGATGATTATGATAATAATGATGATGATCATGATATTTAGTCCTGATCAGCTGTTCACGTTCATTGTGTGTGTTCGTCTTTGTTTCATTCGCTGTTGGATTTTCTGTGTCTGTTCAAGCTTTTTAATTTTCATGACTATTGATCACAGTTCTTTTTTTTTTTTTTTCTTTTCTTATGCCATTTTATTCTTAGTTCATTGATTTTCTACATATGAAAAAGGACGCTAGTCCGAAAAAAAATATTGTTAAATGGTTAAAGTTTTCTTTCTTTACTTATTTTATATCCAGTGGGGATAAAATCTTTTGAACATAATGATGATGATGATGATGATGATGATGATGATGATGGTGATGATGACAGCACGGCCTACATTAGTGTAACTAGATCTGCTCCACTGATGCTTCTGCCGTATCACTGAGCTGACAATTAAACGATGTTGGTAAAAGTAGGGAACAATTATCTCCCGTTAATGATCGCTTAGCATCCGGTTCCTGTCTTGTCCAACACGGCCTCTACTCTTTCATAATGGTGTGTGTGTGTGTGTGTGTGTGAGAGAGAGAGAGAGAGAGAGAGAGAGAGAGNAGAGAGAGAGAGAGAGAGAGAGAGAGAGAGAGAGGGGGGAGGAAGACAGAGGAAGAGAGACAGAGAGAGAGAGAGAGAGAGAGGGGTTGAGAGTGAGCCGGGTTTATGGAGAAAAATAAGAAAGAGGGTAATGCTGTATAGGGCGACGTAGAGAGGGAGAGATATAGGAAGAAAGAATGGGAGTTAAAGAAAGAACAGACAAGGGAAGAACATACAAATCAAGGCAGAGTAACGGGGAGCCCTTCACGGACCAGATCTACGTCACTTACTGACTATAAGATGCGCCAAAATGGCGATACTGCAGAAAAGGACGGAAAGATAGTTAAGAGGTAAAAGGCAAAGAAGAAGACTGTGAAGGATCACAGAGAGAACGTTAAGTGTCAGGGCTGATCTATCGCTGTTTTAGTGGTAATATTTCTCTATACACGGAGGGCATGGAGGCGGCTTGTAACAAGTCAAGAATTAATCATGTTTGGTTAGAAAGTGAGAGACATAAATAGAGGAACTAATGCTGATGGAACGATAAATGTCAAGAAACTGCCAACTGGCTGGCTGGCTGGATGGCTGGCTGACTGGCTGGCTGGATAGATGGATGGTCCAATAAAAAAACAAAAAACAATTAAGTGGTAGAGCACAAGAGGTACTGCATTCGAGTATTCCCAAACTAACAGCATGGCACAGCGTTATTAATACGTTTTTATTTTTTTAAAAATAATATGCTTGAAATATCAAAATCTTTCTAACGGAGCTTTGACTGCAGTGGGAATAATAATTTACTCACAGCTTGTAGGCGAGAACAACAACAAGAACAAGAACAACAACAACAACAACAACAACAACAACAACAACAACAACCAAAACAATAATAACAACAAAGAAAGTCACATGTCTTAATAGTATCGAATGAAACGAAGTGGTGGTAGAAGTCGCTCCCAACCTGCCAGAGATGGATTTCACCAAGCTGAATAAAACGCTCTAATGATGAATCAGCATGGTCGTTATCTAAAGAGCTAACCTATTATGGCGGAATGACATCAATAATGTCGAAATTGCTTACGAGGTCAGAGAAAAAAATGTCATCGATTCCGTACATTTATGACTCTTCAAGTTGTCTTGACAACGTCTAGTCATCAAACATTATGTTCTTTGTCCTGGACAATAAACTTGAGCTAAAATAGAAACTGGTAAATGTTTGTAACAAGTAGATCGAGATCTAATTCATGGACACTCCTAGTCTTTATTCATCAACTTATAAGTACTGTGGAATTCATCCTCGGGGTTGCCAGATTTGGCTCTTTTTGAGCCAAATACCATATTTATGGCCCTTGTTATGAGCTCCTGGCTCAAAATTAAATGATTTTTTTTTTTTTTATAATTGGTTTCCTGTATCTACATGTATTTACATTTCTCTCAAACGGTACGTTATTTCAAGTGGTTGAAACTGTGTAATAATCAATTGACCTGTTGAACACGCATTAAAGAACGGTTCTAAAACTGCAAACATTCTTATTATGCCCCAATATACTGTAGGAAGACGTATGGTAATTAAAGTAATTATGTATATCCATAGCTTAGACAATTCGTAGTAAATTTCCTAAAATATTTAATGTCAAATTTTAGCCCAGTCAGCCCTTTCTAGATATGATTTGACTCGTTTCTGGCCTGCTTTCGGAAGCACATTTGGCTCCGGTTCAAAAAAAAAAAAGTTTAGCAAATCTGGTCTCACTATTTCAAGCACGTCAGTTTCTTTCGCCAAATCAAATTCGTTAGACTGAGGAGGATGTTAGTTGCATAAGAATAGTCCAGTGTTGTGCTATAACAGTCCCGTAGGTAACATCGAGAATGGGAAGGAGTAGTGTGATACTGAATCTCTTTCAGATCAAAATGAATTCTGTAATCTCATCAGGAGCGTTACTTTGTTTTGACTACATACTGTATCTGTTTCAAATGCAAAAATGTGATAGAAGGAGGTCCATCTTTTATCATGCCTATGCAATTATTTATGATGAATTTTATACAGTTCATAATAACTATTTAGGAGACCTTTTTTCAGACATCTTTTAGAAAGACACCCAGAGTGGAAANGGGGGGGGGGGGGACTTTAATGATATTAGGTTGTAATGCTATAAGCACTGTGTGGTAAGAAGGTTCAATGTAAAAAAAATATGTTGTTGGAGGTATTTAATTTATGTTCTATTCCAAGATTTAGTAACTGCCGTAAATGTGCGAACGATTAATGTTTTGAAGAGTGTGATTTGTACGTTAAATTTGGACAAGCGGTCGATTTGTCCCGTTATCAAGGAACTGTATACACGAAAAAAAAAAAAACTTAATTAATCTGAGTTTAATTATTATGAATCGTTCAAAGCTAGTTTGACTCTCTAGTCAGCCGTGAGAATATTGCAGCAAACAGTCGATCTTTTCTCTTCAAATAATTTTTTGTACCAAGGAGTTCAGAAATAGGCTTGGAGAAGAAATTACTAGGACACGGAGCTAAATTCTCCTAGGAAATACCATGTACTTTTATGACGACCATTTCGGGCGATTGAATAGATATTTCATCTCCGTCAAATGACAACCCGTCCAGCAATACCAGATTGTATATCACTCAAGACATTCAGTCATCAAAAAAACCACATCTACCGCTGGCTTCATCCCTGTGGTGCTTAGGCAAAACTAGGTCAAAGAGGTAATGGTCCTCTCCTCTTCTGCTTTGTGAGCCAAATAAGATTGCCACCATCCTGGCGTGTTGGTATGTTGGGAAATTCAATTTGAAATAATGGCGCTCTCTACTATAACTATCTCATAGTTGAAGAGGTTCATTTTTGTATTATAGTTGATCTTTTTTGTGGTCATGTTGTGCTTTGTTGGGATGACAATGAAAGTCGTGGTGAAGAGAAAAAAAAAATGTCATACACGAAACTCTATTAGGGCATCACTCCAAGACTCCACAGAACTTATTACCTTAGGAATCCTACATCATATATTAACAAGGGTGCAATGTCCTTGACAAAATGGGACTGGAAATGACGTCCAGAAAATAAGTGTTATTCCAAATTTGTTCATGGGAACCATTATACATTTCTAGCATTCTAGTAAATGACGATCTGGACTGAGAGAATTTAAAAAAAAAAATCTAAGGTAACATCACCACTTAAAAGAAAATGGAGGCACTGATAAAATATCTTGGGCTATATACACACTACTGTCCAATTTGGCCCGCTGGCGGCAACTGCGGAAACTCCAAAACATCAACAATGTTTCTTGTGAGTACCACCAACAACTACGTGCGACAGCATTGTTCTGTCGGATCTTGATGGAAGCATCTCAAACCTTCATGTTTCATTTCACAGTTGAGCTTTCTGACTTGAAGAGATACCCTTCGCGAGCACTTACCATTCTAGACAAATCCTTGTTGTCGAGGAAAGCAAGCAATCCATGTTTTTAAATCCCCTATTCAGGGACTGCCCCCTGTTGCCAGTCCTCACTACTATTACTTCCTACACGGAAAACCTCCGAGTACCATTCTCAGTGTCTCACAGCGGGTCCTCTTCGCAGGCCCTTATCATGATCGTTCGATAATCGCATTCACTGCAGACAGTCAGGTACTAATTTTATAAACGAGTGGGCTGAACGTGGGTAGAGCAAGGGGATAAAAAGTTCTTGATAGCCATGGTAGGACTAGAAGCCAAGATCTTTTGTTCTTGTCTCCAAGGCCATATCTAATTTGGATAAGCTCCTCCACAGTGACACAATGGACTACTTGCTTCAAACAGCCAGTTGCTAAGACAAGTAGACTATGTAAGTTGCTTCCATGAGTAAAACGATCGTTCTTTTAGCTGTGTTGCCCTAAGACTGACGACACCCAGTTCCCAATGGACATATTTTAGGGGTTTCCTTTCTTGAAATTTTAATGTTAACATCAAAGAACTTTCCAAGAATAAATGCGAGTCTGAGTCTACGTCGTGGCAAACTGAATTTGTCACGCACATGTTGTTGACGTCACTCATAAACATTTTTTTATTTATACTGCAATGTTTAAGAGCATTGAGATCGCAGAACAATGTTTATGTTAAAATGCGTTCAGTCTTGTCTCATTACTTCTGATTTAAACATAATCTAGTTACCTTATTTACCTTTTTTTTTCGATTCTGAATGATTGCTATGTATGATGGAAATAATATTAATATAAGGGAAGGCTGCCAATAATATCATGATTAAGAAGTTTGAAGGAGGAGGGTTATGCGCCCTAAATATAATATCTATTTTCGAGGAATAACTTTACTGCTGTTGCCAAAACCGGTATGTGCATTTCCGAATCCAGCAGACCAAGGTTAAATATTCTCGAATTCTATTTATAGTGTCTTATGACAAATCCCTTTCTTTATAGACATCAATCCAGAGACATTTAGCTGGACTGCCATCTCCATTGTTTAGGGAAAAAACAAACCAGGAGAGGAAAATGAGGATGTCATGGAAGGTGGGGATATTGGGACGTGCTCAGTTGGAGATGAGCTTGGAAGTGAAAACAGCCATTGGAGTCATTGGGTCAATGGCTTTCAGAGTTCTTTTTGTAACCCGAGAAATTCAGTTCATCTCGTTCACTGCAGCTCCGTAGGGCTATTCTATTTGGTTTTTCTTTTTCCTTTTTTTTTATATCCCTGCATTTCCTAGGGATGATTACATGGGAGCATGCACACAGAAGCGCGCGGACAGCAGCATGACATTTTTTTTTTTTATGTCTTAATCGTTCTACAGCATTTCCTTGCTGGTTTCAGGGTGAGAGATCAAGGCCGCTTTGGCTCATTCTAGCTCCTTGACTCACGTTCGATCTAATGAGGTTTATGCAGAGCTTCAGGCTGTGGGCTGTTTTGGACACACGTTGAAGGTAATGTATCAGCATAAGTAATGCACACCATTTTGCACATTGGCGTGAAAATTGTCATATCAAATGACAGAAAACTGCACCAGAGTTGCAGCACACCAAGGAATGTTCATGGCAAATCTAATTTTTTTTCTTTTTGAAGTCGTCGTCGTCATCATCGATCGTTACTAGGTTTGTTGTTGTTGTTTCATTTGTTTGATGAATATACCTTGGTATGCAACTCTGTGGCAACTGCCTGTATTTTTGACATGAAAGATAGAGTAAAAACCTGCTTTACAACATTTATAGTGATGTGTTACTTTCCTGATATAAGAATCAGAAGCCCTGTCTTATTAGAAAAAATGTCCACTAATGAGGTAAAACATCTTCATTTTCTATCCTCAGTGAAATCAAGTAACCAGCAGTTCTCTCTGATAAGGGTCATGCCTTATGGAGAATATTGTGACATTAAATGCTGCAGGAACGTTAGTTCTATTGTTATTGTTATTGTTATTGTAGACAGCCTCCATTAGTTTAATCAAATTGGTCATTGCAAGCATTCGGTTGCAGGAGCCTAATTGGTAAAAAAAATTGGACTATCCGAGTCGATAGTAGCAGAGTATTTTCTGCTTGTGTAGAAATAATCATATAACATGAAACCACACCGCAAAAGTAGTGAAATTCAGTTTTGAATTTGTAAAAAAAATAATTGTTGCAGGCAGTGTTTCCCAATGACTTCAGCGGATTTCATTTGTGCGGACCTGTTATCTGCAAAAGAAGGCCAACTTTTTAACCCCTTTTCATGTAATTTAAAATTGTGAAAAATCTAACCGAAGGATTCCCACCGTAAACAGTATATAATTTGAGCACAGTGGTGGCACCAGACCTGCAGACTAGTCTTGGCCATCTCGGAAAATTCCTGTGGTGAGAGAAGAAATTTTTATTAAATGGCTCAATGAAGCTTTTAACAATTTGGCTCCTGCAACCATTAGTGCTTTACCCACAACCTTGACCTAGATGGTTTCTGCTTGAGAGATGATGATGTTTAATCATCTAAACAAATCAATACTATGATAGACCTTCTGTCTCTTATAATCCTATTCTTTTCACAAGAAATCAAATGGGCTTAGTCTTGTCTTCGTTACGACAGATCGATTTAATTAGATTTTTTTTTGTGTTGTTTTGTTTTGATTCATTCTTTCTTTGAATGCTAGTCTAAGAGCCTTCATGGGTAGAGGAGTTTCCGCCATTAACGGCTTGTAAGCGTGGGTGGAGAGAGCTGTCTTAAAGCAAACACACATGGAGCTGCTGATTTGAATGATCAAACATTCCTGCAATAGATAACGGAGGCATTAAAGAACTGATGCTCCGGGGGGAAAAAGTTAGCTGTAGAATACACCTGAGTGAAAAAATGTCGGTCCTGGCTTAACGAATCTCTCTTGAAGGATACGTGTTTGAAAATACGAAAGATGCCGTTACTGCGTTTCAAAACACGATTTTGATCTTTAACTCCAGACATTTTTGGCTTAACGGTTTATCCATGTGGTTCAAACGAGTGGAAGTTTGTATGCAGCCTGGCGGAAACTGCTTTGAAAGGTTGTGAATATTCCATTCATACAATACATCTAGAACCGGTTAAATGTCAAAAAATAAAATATGATCCTTGTAATAAATAACAACATAAATACTATGTCTAACCCTCACGTCATATTGTGTCATCCATGTACCACGGTGAAATCTGAGGTTGGTGTAAACAGATGTAGAAAGCGCAAGTTCACTATTTCATCCACAGTTCTGACAGTTCCTGAGACTAAACATCAGCAGTGCATACAAAACATTCGATTGTCCCATAATTTGATAATCGATAATATTACTTCTTTACAAATATGAAGATAACATTTTTTTTTAAAATCCGGCTGAATATTGCCCCCCCCCNCCCCCCCCCCAACCACAGATTTCCACAGAATTATGGTAGGGCCCCAAGGAGTCAAAATTCAGGGAAATCGCCTGTTGCCAAAGAAGTGCCCGAGATGGTGAGAAAAGGCCGAAGAACTTCAATATATTGGGACCAGGAAACCACTTGTGATGATTTGTATATTCTACTGGTTTTCAGCTATGCTCCAGAGGGTAATAAGGAGTACGGCTTTTAAAGATAGGACAAAACTATACAGACCTGCTCGGCAAGTAAATCTGCTTCAAAACACTTTAAACTCGTCATGGTCTACGGGGTCGGTCCTTCAAGTTGTCAGGGAGAGCTGATCTGATGGGTCTTTTGCTGATGGGAATCTAATTTTCGTTCGCTAATCTGACACTAGATGAATGCTGATTGTAAGGCAAAGGAATTTTCGCATAATCGTTTGAACCAGGCACAGCGCTCC
>JAWQUT010000562.1:225448-252303 GCA_033807755.1 Ellobium chinense | reverse complement strand
CTTCCCGTCCCCCTTCCACCCTCCCCTTCCGAATCCTTCCATTAAGCCTGTCCTGTGCGAGTAGACGGCCATCTCAAAGTCAGTGCAAAATATTGGGCTATTCAGAATGGTTTGCATGTGAAAGGGGAGTGGGAAGTGGGGAGTGGGGAGTGGCGATGGTGGTGGGAAATAAGGACATACTTTCCTCTGGCCAACGGCTACAATATATTCCGTTTAATGACACCGTCGTCCTGTAGACGGTGCAATTAGAGTGTCCTCTTTATGTCCGACTTTACAGCACCACCAACAACAACAAAAAAGTCGTTTTTTTCCAAAAAGATGTAGAAATAAATTGTTTCGATTACGTAAACTGAAATTAAGTGGAAGGAACTGTGACTTGCAGCCATGCCGAATACCCATAAAAACACATTATTTCCTCTGCGCCTCAGTCAAGGAAGCCAGACGATTGTATTGCGCATGGCCGACCAATATGCCCCAGACACATCAACTCACAAGAACGTTACCAAGAAAAAGACTTCAATAAGACACCTAATAGGACAGGCGCGGGACGCCCAGAATTCCAATGACGTTTCCGAAAATAGTTACAGTGTTTTTGTACTAATGTCATATTACGGGCAATCACGTCGAATCATATCTACAGATGTGGGTCAAAGGTCATTTGTGATTAGATAAACGATGTAGTGACTAGAAAATGAAGTTTGAACATCACTTCTTAGTCATTACTACTTCGAAATGAGGGCTAAACAGTCACGTGATTTTCACAAGTTTAGATGGCCTGGCGATGCAAGGCGGTTTTACGTTGTTGGCAAGTGAAAAAAATTAAGATGGCGTCGTCGAGCTGGCGTGTACAACGCAAAATCAGTAGGAAGATGACCCAAAGTCTATAAATTTTGACAGATATGCTTTTCTTGTTCAGTCGCTTGGAGTACTTTTGAAATTCTTTGGGTATTATAAAACTTCCAGAGCAGGGCGTACAGATAGGTGAGGGGTGTGGTTCATGAATGAAATGAAGGCCAAATGTCTCTTCGTTAAGTCAAAAAAAAAGAATCTCGAAGAGTTACCGGAACAGTAACTTGAAGTTGTCCTCAGCAGCTGAGTGGACGCCGAACATTAATCCATTGGAAGAGTTTCCCTGCGTGCTACAGAGAACCTCGTTTATCGACTCCAAGAGACGAATGCTCTAACCGGCTATCGGAAGTGTCAACTCAGAACGTCTTGTAAATAATTATGAGAGAGCTGCTATTAGAAGTCTTACGGTAATTGGTGACATCAGCACTTGAAATACATGACGCAACAAAGGAATAACTGTAGCTGTTCTTCATGAAGGCTAATGCCTATGGAATTATTAGGCAAGATAATAATGTATTATGTAAGCATTGTAACGTAATTCAATACGTTGCTAACAATGTCTGTTGCTAATGATATATTTTCGCCCAAACAGCATTAAAGAATTGAAGTATGGCACTTTTATCTCAAACAAGGGTACAATTTCAAAATACGCTTTGGAATTTTCCTAAGAAACTGAGGTCTTTCCTTAGGTATAAAACTGATATTCAGGGTATAAGCTTTTCGAGCCATCTTGTTCAATCAAAAATATAGTGTGTGTGTGTGTGTGTGTGTGTGTGTGTGTGTGTGTATGTATGTGTCTGTTTGTGTGTCTGTGCCTGTGTGTGTGTGTGTGTGTGTGTGTGTGTGTGTGTCTGTGTCTGTGTATGTGTCTGTTTGTGTGTCTGTGTGTGTGTGTGTGTGTGTGTGTCTGTGTGTGTGTATGTGTGTGTCTGTGTGTGTGTCTGTGTGTGTGTTTGTGTGTCTGTGCCTGTGTGTGTGTCTGTTTGTGTGTCTGTGTCAGTGTGTGTGTGTATGTGTGTGTGTGTGTCTGCGTGTGTGTGTGTGAGTTTGTGAGTGAGTAAGTGAGAGAAAAATATTATAAAGAGAAAGAGAGAGAGAGAGAGAGAGAGAGAGAAAGAAAGAGAGAAAGAAAAGAGCAAGTACGTGACCAGGCAGTGAAAGCCTGAGAGGTATAATCCCGACATTTTGCCATGGAAGTTCACAAATACAATATCCATAAGTGCGTTAGTTTCACCAATATTATCCGGCGCGTTGCCACGGAAACAGCTTTTGCAGCAACTCCTTTCGGACACCCCAGCTTTTTTTTTTNTGTGTGTGTGTGTGTGTGTGTGTGTGTGTGTGTGTGTGTGTGTGTGTGTGTGTGTGTGTGGGTGTGTGTGAGTTTGTGAGTCAGTAAGTGAGAGAGAAATATTATAAATAGAGAGAGAGAGAGAGAGAGAAAGAGAGCGAGAAAGAAAGAGAGAAAGAAAAGAGCAAGTGCGTGATCAGACAGTGAAAGCCTGAGAGGTATAATCCCGACATTTTGCCATGGAGGTAGATACACAAATACAATATCCATAAGTGCGTTAGTTTCACCAATATTATCCGGCGCGTTGCCACGGAAACAGCTTTTGCAGCAACTCCTTTCGGACACCCCCAGCTCTTTTTTTTTTTTTTGGTTTTGTTTTGTTTTCATACGACTTGAGTGAGTACCAGGAAATCTGCAGACACGTTTCGGTAAACCAACTCATCAAACCGCATCTTAAAACATTCACACTGCACGTCTTATAGCAATTACTGTAATCAGATGCATTAATTGGAAATAAACATGACCTTTTTTTTTTGAAATAAAGCCAACCAAAATACCAAACATACACAAGCCACCCTTGTAGAAAAGTAAGAAAGAAAATGGGGAAGTTTGGTTCATAACGCCAACTTTACAGCTCTGAGTTGCAAGTATGCAGAATAAGCTGTGATGTTGTGCACTTGGGTTTCTGTTGGTTTTTTTTTTTTTGTCAGCCAGTGAAAACAGGTCTTGCCTAAACCTTTATCCTCCGCCACGACTGTTCTGTTTTGAAGCCGTACAAACTGAAAAGTGGCACACGACGTTATCAAAAGAACCAATTTTCAAAACAANCCCCTCCCCCCACACACACACACACACAAAAAAGGTTGAAGAAGTCGGTCAGATCCATGAAATCCGCAAAAGATGATGATCTAAAACAAATTGAAGGCGTATTGCAGGTTTCACTTGGAAATGAACAATGATAACGACGCTGAACACAACACAGAATTGAGTATCTTTTTAGAATGTTTGTCCGTCTCTTTCTCTCTCCTGCTCTTTCTCCTGTCTCACATAAAAATAATCCATTTATCACGTTAACTTACATTTTATAATCGTCTGGCTGGATGTCTTCTCCGGTTTTTTGTTTGTTTGTTTGTTTGTTTGTTTGTTTTTAATAATAAAGGAATAAAAATAATGACTATTCATTTTCTGGGAGTTGTTTTTACGAATAGTAGGATAGAGTGGAAAATAAAACTTGGATTTTATGTCTATCGGTAACCTGACAATAACAACTTTTCTATTAAGCTAAAGGGGCTTGGGGATGAAAGCGACTGTTAAATGAAAATGTAATACTGAAATCACATGCTGGTATTCAAACATACTATGGGTTGGTCGTTACACAGATGGACAGATAAGCTCGATATGCCAAAAGGGGAAGGAATAGAGAAGGAGGGGTCATTCTTGGTTGGTTTGTGGGGGNGGGGGGGGGGGGGGGGAAGCTGGGTAGAGAGGGATGGTACTCAAGCCACAAAGTCCTCCTTATAAGCAACGCCACTGCGTTTGATCGTGGTTTGCTTTGTATCATTCTTCTCGGTGCCAACACCACACCCCAAATACCAACAGCACGATCGTCATCTTTGTCTGGCATCCATACAGGTGAAGGTCGTCTGCAAATAAACTGGCGGCTTTAAAAATAACACTGCGACATGCATGTTGCTTCTGCTGTCACCAGAAGAAAAAAGATAAAATAGTTCCCATCATTCATCAATGAAAGAAAACTTTTGATCTTTCGCTTGCATGTATTTTCTAGGCAAACAAGCGAGAAATGTCTACAGCGTGGAGAATGAAAATAATTCTTCTACACAGCGATAGACAATCGATTTAGAACATCAATATTCAAGTCGGTTCATGTAAAGTTGACAATATCCCCTCTAGCAAAAAAAAAAAAATAGTTTGGATAGTTTGTATTTCTTTCGCTTCGTTGTATTCTCTGTTTGTTTATGTCTTCCACACAACACACATCTCTCTCAAATTGATATTCCATCAGCTTCAACCACAAGTACGGAATTTCACGTTTTACTTGGCACTGTAGTCAAATAATCAAATATTCAAAACCATCTTTACAAATGTACACCTGATAAACTAAATAGAATTATCCCCCCCACCCCCTCCCCTGGAATTTTGTTTCCGTAAGATCCCGGTCTCAGCAGCCACGGTGACTTTTTTAACATTTCCTTTTGTGTTTTTGTGACAATGACTCTTCATTGCCAGAATGTTGGTCTGTCTGCTTGTATCCTTGCTAAATCCTGCCTATATCATCACACACATTGACATTGGCAAAACATGGCCATTTCCACGCATAGATCTGACTCTTGACACTTTGAACTCTTTACTTAATAAACTATCCATGGCTTAAATTTTATAGTATCTCCATGGAGATCANTATCCCCTCTAGCGAAAAAAAAAATAGTTTGGATAGTTTGTATTTCTTTCGCTTCGTTGTATTCTCTGTTTGATTATGTCTTCCACACAACACACATCTCTCTCAAATTGATATTCTACCAGCTTCAACCACAAGTACGGAATTTCACGTTTTACTTGGCCTTGTAGTCAAATAATCGTATGAAGGGCTTCATGGCAAAACGCATTATACACCATTCGGGGGTTGTGGCAAAACAGACCAGATTCAAAGCATATTTTTATGTGAAGGGCGAAATTTAAGTCTTAAATAATATAGATCAAATGTCCTTCTATGGAATGGAAATATACATGTATACTAAATACTCCTACTGCTACATCAAGTATATAGAATAAGCTAAAAATTCATATTGGTGGATAACGCGTTTTGCCATGAAACCTTTCAAATATTCAAAACCATCTTTACAAATGTACACCCGATAAACTAAGTAGAATTATCCCCCCGCTGGAATTTTTTTCCCGTTCACGTAAGATTCCGGTCTCAACAGCCATGGTGATTTTTGTTTATTTCCTTTTGTGTTTTTGTGACGATGACTCTTCATTGCCAGAATGTAGGTCTGTCTACTTGAAGGGCTTCATGGCAAAACGCATTATACACCATTTGGGGTTGTGGCAAAACAGACCAGATACAAAGCGTATTTTTATGTGAAAGGCGAAATTTAAGTCTTAAATAATGTAGATCAAATGTCCTTCTATGGAATGGAAATACACATGTATGCTGAATACTCCTAATGTTACATGAAATATGTAGAATAAGCTAAAAATTCATACTGGTGGATAACGCGTTTTGTCATGAAACCCTTCACTTGCACTTGTATCCTTGCTAAATCCTGTCTATATCATCACACACATTGACATTGACAAAACATGGCCATTTACACCCATGTATCACACTCTTGACATTTTGAATTCATTACTTAATAAACTATCCATGGTTTATATTTTATTATTATCTCTGTGGAGCTCATTCATGTACTGGCTGAACTTTTCCACTAAGAACACAAAGTCGTTCTGTACTAAGATGCTGTGAACATAACCAACCAGGAAAAAACCCAAAATCTCTTCCCCAAGGCAAGCAGCATCACGTCAATCATGTCTTGCCCTGCCTGATAACTTAATGACTATTTCCCAGACGGGTATTGTACTATGATGGCAGTTTCCACTCTATTTTTAAAGTCAAAGCTTCCTTGCACCGAATTTTGTGCAAACTTCTGGTAATGAGATCGATCTATTTCGAGGTTTTTTTTTTAGAAAATGCAAAATATGGAATAGCGTTCTGTCACGTGACGGTTTCTCAAAGAAAGACAATAGTTTGACATAAAATGAAATGCAAAGTATGTAAAGATACAAACGGAAATATTTTTTTTCGGAAACTGTCAGTAACCTAGACTCAGTAATATATCATGATTGATACATGTTCTACCACCATCAGGGATCGCCAATGTTGCTTATATACAAACGTTAGTCACGTGATGTGAGAGTATTCCAGCATTTGCATTTTCCAAGATTACATCCAAATATTTCATTAGCAAAGTATTCTCTTCCTTCCTCATCCTCTTCCTTCCTGTTCTAAGGCTGTCTTTATGCTGAACGCAGACTGTTAAATAGACGTTGTCTGGACTGTGTAAGCAAAATAAGACATTCAATTTCACCTATAAAAGAATGGTTATCATTTTATGAAATACATGTGCACAGTATTCTCTACTATAGATATCTCTCGTCACCCTACCATTTTAATTCCTCGAAAAGTTCTAATATTTATATCACACAGGCCTCCGCATTATATTCGAGGAGGGGCAGGTGAGGGTGGGGGTGGGAGGTGAGGGAATGGGGAGAGGGAAGTCCGACTGTCTTGTGATGAAGTATAACCAAAACAACTCATCGGGCTATTAAGAGATAATTTAAGTGCGGTAATCCGGAGTGTTATTATACTGCAGGTAAGTGAGAGCTCTGCTTACAAGACAGAAGAAAGAGTTGGTTCTCTCCTGAAATTTTAAGTTTACTTAAAATGAATTTATTAAATTCATACTGTATTGCTCAGTGCTTACTGGACTGATCTCGTTCACATTTAGAAATACTGTTAAATTTATTGTCCTGCTACTTGTGAAATTAATGTGTCCGTCTATAAACAAGGTCTTTACAAAATCTGAAGCACTAATAATATTGAAACTTATTTGGTTCATTACTTTCATCTTCCCGTTGATGATCAAAAGAATGACAAAAAGAATTACAAAAAAAAAAAAAAAAGCATATGTCTTTGAAATTGGTGTCTGCTGGAAAAAATAGTCTTGTCATGTATTGAAGTATGTATTGTTTTGGTATTCACCATCATATTAACACCACACTGTTACGGTAACTGTTGTCTGTTCTATTTTTGTACAGACAGCTGTGCATTGTTTTCATAGCCCTAGTGACAAGGATGTGGTGGCGAAGCTTAGACTGTACCAACTAAAGATAGCTCCAAAAGTACAAAAGCTAAAAGCTTCTGTGACCCAGGCGTGAAAGATATCTCAGGTGACACAACACACAACGTCAGGATTATCCCTTGGGGACATGATAAGTGGGAAAAGCACTAACGACTGGACAGACCATTTCCTCTTTTACCAGAATAATCGGAATTGTATAATAGAATCTGAAATAGTACACTGTCTGACTGTAAGGCGGGTTCAGACCTTGCGTGCCTTCCAGCAACCAAAAGCTTTTAATATTCCACTTTAGCGAGGACTTGAAAATATTTGACAGTTGATATTTTTATTTCGACCAAAACTTTATAGGGACGTGAATACATTGAAAATGAGAATAACAGCAAAAACATTGTCAATAATAATTTGCTTAAAATATTCGCCTTTAAAGCCATTTAACCTACGTGTCTTCTAACCCATTCATTTCATTTTGTATTTAACCTGATAAAGGATCACTTTTTTAGTTCAAAAAAATTCATAACTATTCCATATCATTACATCAGTGCCTTTTCAGTTTTTAATATTAGAGTATATTTCTTAACTCTTCGCTGGTTTTGACAGAACTAATTATTGTTATTAATATGTTTCAAGTAATAATTTGCTAAAAATGATGATAGTACTCTTGATAACAACAACAACAACAACAACAACAACGTCCCTGCTTTAAAGAAGCGCTTATCACTGCATTCTGATAATATAATGTTTTCTACTGCCTATAGCTAGACATCCATTATTGCAGATGTTGTAATTTCCCTCTGACACTCTGTTTACTATTAGCATCATTAGTATCACAGTCACCACACGATAATTAATCGAGGACATTATTCCTCTTGTAACACAGCAAAGAAAAGTATGTCTTCTTTTAACTGTGAAATAAGGCGTCTGGGTAAAGCGAGTGTTCACCACAGGGATATGAAATGCGACAGTCCATGACAATAGTGTGGAAGTCAGTAAGGACACCTCTGGTCCATCCTTCGGCTGGTTGCGAGACCTTTGTCACGAATAATGACCGTTGCACGTGTTATGTGCTGCCCGATCAGCCGTCACCGGGCTGCAAAATTCGATCTTCGTATCACAATGTTCGCCATGGTATGTGTATAATTTGTTCTATCGTAGCACACAGCGGAGTGGAGCGAAGGTCCTACTGTAGCATCACAAAGATTATGTGGGAACAAAGGTACTAACAAATTAAAAAGGGCAATATGATGATTGTAGCGAGCAAGTGTCAATCAGTATTGGCGTGTAGTGAAGAGGCACTGAATGCGATAGCTTCTCCTTAGAAACGGCACTGACGTTGCTACTTTAATTCACAAACCAAGACGCTGTGCAGGAAACAGAATACTTCTTTATTGGTAACAAGGTGTAACCAGCAAATAATTCACAAAGCACAGACCATACCAGCCAACTCTCCCAACTCTCTCACTCTCGTGCCTTTTATAATAATTTCAGTAGAAATTCTAGAATAAATGACGTCATCATCATATGATGCGCCCAAACAAATATGCTAGTCTAGAACGTACGAGCAGCAACTTCCAGACAAATTAGAATCAAAACATTCCGATCGCGGCCCCACTCGAACCCTCGGGAAGGCTAATACTGCGTTCACTCGAAGCATCCTACCCGAACCTTCGGGACGGCTAATACTGTGTTTACTCAACGTACCATACGGTCGACCTGACCTTGACACTAGACAGTCTCACTAGCGGTACTGCCGCCGTAATTAAAAGAGAGGAAAAAAAAAACTGATCTCAACAAGGTCGGCCGCTACTAACTCGTAACTGCAACATTCTCGAATCATGAAGGACCGGAGCCGCGTGCGGTCCAGGGCCGTATAACAAAGGAAGGGGGGGGGGGCACTAGCCTAAACAAACAACAAGCATCACAAATGTTACAATGATGTTGTCAATAATAGTGGGTTATATACAGGCGTGTAAGCAAATGACAATGTACTGAAACTACAGATGATTCCTCCAAACATATTTTCCAGGATGGAAGAAAGAATTTAGAATCACATCTTACAATGAACCTGATTCCAGACTCATGAAGCCACAGGACCGTCTGAACCAGCGGAATGACATATTAACTTCCTCACATTGATGACCAGTGGATAAACTCTAGTCTTTGGTCTTCTGTTTCCTAGTATCCAAAGTTCAGTTCGTCAGATCTGGAGATAAATCTGCAAGGCAACAACTGACATCATTTATCTGCAGTGCTCTCAGCGGCTAGTTCTCAACATCGCGTACATAATATGTAGTGTAAAAAAGACAATATATCGAACTATCCCAACTGTCCACTCTTTCGCTAAGGCTCAGTCAAAGGTGATCGCCTATTATACTTTATTATTATTATCATCCTATAATTGTTACTCTTATTATTACCTCACTTATTCCCTGAGAGTTAGTAATGGACATTATGGGACTCATTTGAATGAGGGATTTGAACAACTTAGTCAGTACACCATCAACGAAATCAAATGAAGGAAAATGTCAAGATGTCCGGCAGCTGAGCTTGACCTGATTCTAGGATTCTTTCCGACCAGATGATTCCACTTGTACGACTTCTTGAGTGCCCGAAAATTAGCCTCGTTTTGGTTATAACCTTGACATTGTAAATGTACGTGTACTTGGTTGATCCACAGCCTAAAATACAAACTTGAACTTGACTTTGTTTCTAGTATGATGGACATGGTCAGTTCGGATAAAGAGAACACTAATATGAACTAGAAACCCAACCTTGGTGCTCTATCAGAGAAATATGAAGAAAACAGTTCATCTCTCATTCACTCACAGCTTCCATCCCTCTCTCACAGCAACAACAGCAACAACAAAATAATCTTATAGGAAGGTCCGTGGTGCCTCTCTGATCACCTACTTAGTTATGAAAAGTTTCTCTTTAAAATATTTACTACATGCTTTAGCAACAACAACAAAATATGCTGTTGTTAATAATAGTATTATTATTTTATTGTTGTTGTTCTTACTGTTGCTGTTCTTGTTATTGTTGATGATGATGATCATCATGGTGATGATGATGATGATGATATTCTATTTGACCCGAAGAAGAATCACTTCTTAGATTCGAAAATTTTTGTAAATATTTTGTATCACAGTATATGTCAATGTGTATTTCTTAATCCTTCGCTGATTTGGACAAAACTTGTTATTTTTTTTAATGTGTTCCAAGTGATGATGATGATGATGATGATATTGATAAATTCGAAAAGTGTAACGAAAGAGCTTAGTTGTTTCACCTCAGAAGATATTTCAAAGAGTGCGTTCTCTCAGTGAATTCTAATCTATTTCATGAGGACATTGATATCCTACCACAACATGTGTTTCACTCCTTGGTACCACCAGGGTACAAGAACAATATTCTAGTGGAGATATACATACAGAGAGCGAAGCCCGCAGACAATTTTGCATTTTTGTATAGTTTTTAATTAAATAGGACCGTTTTCTTCCCCAGTTTTTGATAGTCTTCTTGCTTTCAGCTCGAAGAACCAAACATGAGTGACGAAATATGGAAATGTTCTTTGATGCGCATCCTCGACTTAATGATTTCAGTAAATTATCCACGTTAACAGTGCCCTTGTTACGTCACCTGTAATCTATATTAATAAAACGCTTCAGCCAAATTTGTGTCACAGATTTCTTGAAAACTACGTAACATAAAAACATCCGGTTTTCACCTAAATTCGTAGAAAAATACAGAAAAGGTAACTATACACATCAGTCCTCTTTATTTTTTTTTACCCTTTAAAAAAAAAAGAATGTGTATAGCAACGAAATACAATCTCCGATAAATCTTTTCAATCCGCCCGATTCGCCAATCGTCCAACTTTTTCACGGAGTCTAATGCATTCGTCTATGATGCCGTTCGGTGCGCTAGGTATTCTTTCGCCGCTGGTGCGTTGCCTGCCTGCCCATTTGTAAAATGGGGTGTTAAGGCTTGTTAGAGATATAACTGGTCTCTGGNTGCTTAAAATATTCGCCTTTAAAGCCATTTAACCTACGTGTCTTCTAACCCATTCATTTCATTTTGTATTTAACCTGATAAAGGATCACTTTTTTAGTTCAAAAAAATTCATAACTATTCCATATCATTACATCAGTGCCTTTTCAGTTTTTAATATTAGAGTATATTTCTTAACTCTTCGCTGGTTTTGACAGAACTAATTATTGTTATTAATATGTTTCAAGTAATAATTTGCTAAAAATGATGATAGTACTCTTGATAACAACAACAACAACAACAACAACAACGTCCCTGCTTTAAAGAAGCGCTTATCACTGCATTCTGATAATATAATGTTTTCTACTGCCTATAGCTAGACATCCATTATTGCAGATGTTGTAATTTCCCTCTGACACTCTGTTTACTATTAGCATCATTAGTATCACAGTCACCACACGATAATTAATCGAGGACATTATTCCTCTTGTAACACAGCAAAGAAAAGTATGTCTTCTTTTAACTGTGAAATAAGGCGTCTGGGTAAAGCGAGTGTTCACCACAGGGATATGAAATGCGACAGTCCATGACAATAGTGTGGAAGTCAGTAAGGACACCTCTGGTCCATCCTTCGGCTGGTTGCGAGACCTTTGTCACGAATAATGACCGTTGCACGTGTTATGTGCTGCCCGATCAGCCGTCACCGGGCTGCAAATTTCGATTTTCGTATCACAATCTTCGCCCTGGTAAGTGTATTTATTTTATCGTAGCACACAGCGTAGTGGAGCGAAGGTCCTTCTGTAGCAACACACAGATTAAGTGAGGACAAAAGTACTAACAAATTAAAAAGGACAATATGATGATGTTGTCAATAATAGTGGGTTATTTACAGACGTGTAAACAAATGACAATGTATTGAAACTACAGATGATTCCTCCAAACATTTTTTTTTCAGGATGGAAGAAAGAATTCAGAATGACATCTCACAATCAACCTGATTGAAGAGTCATGAAGCCACAGGACCATCTGAACCAGCGAAATGGCATATTAGCTTCCTCACACTGATCACCAGTGTATAAACTCTAGTCTTTGGTCTTCTGTCACATGTCTCCTAGTATCCAAAGTTCAGTTCATCAAATTTGTAGACAAATCTGCAAGGCAACAACTGACATCATTTAACTGCAGTGCTCTCAGCCGCTAGTTCTCAACATCGCGTACATAATATGTAGAGTAAAAAAGACACGATATCGAAACATCCCAACTGTCCACTCTTTCGCTAACGGCTCAGTCAAAAGGAGATCGGCTATTATACTTTATTATTAATATCATCCTTGTTATTATTGTTACTCTTATTATTAACTTACTTATTCCCTGAGAGTTAGTAATGGCCATTATGGGGTTCATTTGAATGAGGGATTTGAACGAGTCAGTACATTATCAAAAAAATCAAATGAAGGAAAATGTCAAGATGTCCGGCAGTTGAGCTTGACCTGATTCTAAGATTCTTTCCGACCAGATGATTCCACTTGTACGACTTCTTGAGTGCCCGGAAATTAGCCTCGTTTTGGTTATAACCTTGACATTGTAAATGTACGTGTACTTGGTTGATCCACAGCCTAAAATACAGACTTGAACTTGACTTTGTTCCCAGTGTGATGGACATGGTCAGTTCGGATAAAAAGAACACTATTGAACTAGAAACCCAACCTTGGTGCTCTATCTTAATTAATGTGGTATGCTTGTACGTAAAGTGTGGTGTGCAGGGGTGGGTATAGGTGCAGGGATGTGTGTGTATGAGTGAACATTATTAATCTGTTTGTATTTTTCATTGTATTGTTATAAATGCTGCGAAAACGAATTTCCAAATCTGGATAATAAAGGTTTATCTCATCTTATCTTATCTTATCTTATATTCTGGTGGAGATATACAGAGAGCGAAGCCCGCAGACAGTTTTGCATTTTTGTATAGTTTTTAATTAAATAGGACCGTTTTCTTCGCCAGTTTTTGATAGCCTTCTTGCTTTCACTTTCAGCTCGAAGAACCAAACATGAGTGACGAAATACGGGATGTGCATCCTCGACTTAATGATTTCAGAGTTTTTATCCACGTTAACAGTGCCCTTGTTATGTCACGTGAACCTGTAATCTATATTAATAAAACGCTTCAGCCAAATGTGTGTCACAGATTTCTTGAAAACTACGTAACGTAAAAACATGCGGTTTTCACCTAAATTCGTAGAAAAATACAGAAAAGGTAACTATACACATCAGTCCTCTTTATTTTTTTTTTACCCTTTTAACAAAAAAAGAATGTGTATAGCAACGAAATACAATCTCCGATAGATCTTTTCACCCCGCCCAATTTGCCAATCGTCCAACTTTTTCACGGAGTCCAATGCATTCGTCTATGATGCCGTTCGGTGCGCTAGGTATTCTTTCGCCGCTGGTGCGTTGCCTGCCTGCCCATTTGTAAAATGGGGTGTTAAGTCTTGTTAGAGATATAACTGGTCTCTGGGTAGTCCATGATTCATTTCTATACTAGAAGTGTAGCCAAACAGAGGAACAATTCTCAACCTAGATATTTAACTAATAGCAAAAACATGTTCTATTAACCAGTGCTATTCTCCATTGCAAGGCAATATAGAACTAGAATACACATGAAATTTAAGAGAAGAAAACGAAAGCTGTGTTGCAAATCGCATGGATAAAAACTCTCCTATCAGTTGCGCACTCCCGCCCAGGAGTCCTATCCCAGCGTTATCCTATTTTCCCCTGGAACCATCCTCCCGCGCAAATGGTTTATTATTTTCTTATGGCTTAGGGACACCCATCAACGTTTATCCTTCATCAAAATCGGCATCCGTAATCGCAGAAGGGTGGCATTTTAATTTCTCAGGGGAACAAGATTTTGAATCTGGTAAAAATAAGGAATGGATGGATAGATAAATGATGGCATCGATCCCGCCTTGTACTCGATGAATGCCGGCGATATTGAGAGGAAAAAAAGTCTTAAACGAGTAAAAATTCAGCGCGCGGTGCCCGTGGGAAATTGATGTTGAGAATATGAACGGGAAAACCAAGTTTTATAATCATCAGATGTTTGGTCTAATAATTACTTTCTCACCTCAGAACCTCACAGTTACTTTTTCTAACTCTGGAACCTTACTTCCACACTTCTCCAGGTCTATTTGAGGAACAACTTCAAATAATTGCCCTGCATAAGTCCAGAAAGTTGAAAATGAAGAAGGAAACAATGATATGATTAGACTATATCATAGAATTTGAAATGATATGGCTGGTCAGGCCTGTAACGCTCTGTGAAACTGAACATTGAGATTCGATGAACTGAATCATACCGTAATAGGTTGCACAGAGCTATAAATAAAGAAAGGTGCGACTATTTGGTTTTTTTTATTTTTTAATGAGAGTAATGCAACATTTTTTAAAGCAAACTTCTCGCTATTAACAGATGGCAGTTTCGTTTCAATTTTTGTTTCTAGTTCGACCAGTAGTTCTCATCTCAGTAAGCTACTTATAGAAGAAGAAAATGAAATCAAAGATTTATCTCCACTAATTGGGACGTCGAGATAACCTCATCTCATGTCAAGGACGATGTCACTCTGTTCATAGGTCTAGTTACCTATGTTACCAGTGGCACTACATTCTAATGGGGGCGTATTATTATCGTGAAGGGAGATTATTCTCACTGTCTTCACAATGACAGAGTTATCGGGTGCGGTCATATTCACTGGCATCAGAGTTGACCCCCAGTGTTACAAAAGTGTGAAAAGTTGATATAGTCTATGACAATAATCCAAATTAATGCTTTAGTTATGTATTGTTAATTGAGAAATACAATCCTCAAAAGTGCTTCGGTTTGACGAATTCATCCCAGCGACTGAAACGTTTATTGCCTAAATTTTATATCTAAAGACCAGCCAATTCATGCACTTTTATTTCCACAAGGAAATCCCGTCTGGCCGTTTGTACTTTATCAATCCTTGTTATGGATCTTAAACACCAAGGTCAAAAATAGAAAGCATGGTTTCATTCAGATGAATACACTCCATCAAGTCGACGTCGTTTTCACATGAGCGATTTCATCTTGCATTTTCAGACACAGCGGAAACATTTATTGATTATTCAAATTATATACAAGCCTAGTGATTACTCCTCCAACTTGCTCACCCCACCCTACCCTTGTCTTGCCACTAAACTGGGTTTTTTTCCCCTTGTGGTGTGATCAGTGTTTCCCCTCTATCATTATAATAAGAGACCGGCGTCTCATGACATAAACCTTTAAAAAAAGTGCTTTACCGGGAAATTACTTCTTGAAGAAATTAAGTAGTTAAGTGTTATTTTGATGGCGCAGGCATCTTAAGAATATCAGTTACAAGATATTATCTCCTTTAAAAGTGTCAGGAAGTCAAAAGGCCGAAAAACTTGCTAGACAGAGGACATCTTCTTCTGAAGGTCTTCTGTTACCATGCTCTCCGAGTAAGTGAGTTGCCTATCTACAGTTGAAAGAAGGAATGCGCACAGACTAAATTTCATATCTCACCAGACCAACGACGCTGCAAGAAAATAAATGTGTAAAGGCGAAAACGTGATACCCGCCATTATAATATTGACTCACACCGATTGCGAATATCGGCAGCGGGAAGTGAACAGAAAGGTAGGGGATAGTCTGCATCCGCGAAGTATTAGCACTGTGTCTACCATTTCCCAGGTGGGGGTGGAGCTTAGAATTCACCAGCCAGCCGCGACAAAGAATTCTGTATTTGTCATGGCCTTCGAGTTGGCTGGAAAGCCTGAATGACCGAGTAAGGCTTAAAGTTATTGGTAAACAAGTCGTGTGTAGTTGGACAACAACAGAGCTGTCAAGTAAAGAACAGGTGGGTGGCGTTGGCGAGTTGCAGTTATCTCGATGCCTCGGGATAGAGATGCATAGTGGAAAGCCTTTTATTTTTTAAATTTTATTTTAAGCATCTTCGGGAAGGTCAGATGACTCCATGGATTTATTTCGGTATGGTATACCTAATCTTTGTCTATGCCTGAACTATGCTTAGGTCACCTTTAAGTATGGTTCAGGGATACAATATCAGGTTGTAAATCCAGAATACGATTTTCATAATGATACTGCCTTATGTGTACTTATCTTGACCATCGTTTCATCCCACACAATATCCGTTTTTGTCCGGTACAGGAGCCACAATGTCCCGTCCATTAATTGTGAACCAGTAACTCAGGCGTGGTCTGAAGTTCTATGATGACGTAGAGACCGGTCTCATTTAACAGCGATTACTACTCCATTTCGCAACAATGGTAAATGCAGCTGGCTAAAAGCGTATGATCCATATCTCCTGATCTGACGTTGAAAGATCTCTCCCACAAATTAGATCGAATGGGAATTTTTATCTTATTCTTTTCGGAAAGTTGGACCAGATTTGAATATAATATCAGAATTATATGTTTACTACCCAAAGAAAAAAAAGGAACGATGGTCTGACAATTCTTACAGGAATTAGGTTTAAAAAAAAAAGTGGTGTACGCGATCATTTATTTCAGATGTGGGTCATGTGAAATACAACAATACCAGTCAAAACCGCGGATTCTGAATCACGCCACTACATAGCACTTTATTTAACCATGACATTTCTTTCAAATCATTTTTTTTTTCCATAGAGCAAGATTGACGTCAATGGATCATGGTAGTATATTCCGCTCCTACATTACGTCAACAAACAGGACCACAGCCAAATATTCCAGTTCTGTACCTAACATGCCAAGGCTAATTACCACGTCAAGCAGGACCAATGAAGAGTGGAAGAGTGCGGGTAGACCTCTGGGTAGACATTCTCCTCATCAAACAAAGTACCACATCGTTTTCGAAAGTCCAAACGTGCTTGAGGAAAGAAAACTCTGCGGCCCAGACAACCAAAAATCTTAAACACCCACAGAAGACACAGGACAAACTAAAGAAAACCTCCAAATATTTATGACTGACATTGCCCGACAAAAGTGCATAGCTCACTGCATGATTTAACAACAACAACAACAACAACAACAACAACAACAACAACAACAACAACAACAACATCATCAAGAAAGCAACATTAACATCTCTACCAGTATGCACATTCTCTTTATTGCATTCGATGATACTCCACAAATAAGATCAAATGCAACTGTTGGTATCTTCCTGTTCAGAATCCTAGACCGATTCTTGTGACAGTGTCGGAATTCCTATATAAGCCAATCAAAAAAGACAAAAGAAGAAAAATAATCAGGACATATCGGCTTTGTGAGAAATTACAATTAGGTCAGTTCAGCCCTAAAAAGGGTCGCGGTCAATGTTGGCCCCTTCTAAACCTCATTTATGTAGAGTATGACAGTAGACGTCAACACATAAAATCTCAAGTAAAGACGTTATTCAAGAGTAGTGTGTCTCCCACGTAGTGTTCTTCTTGATTATGTATGAGCTGTGGCCATTTCGCTGTCAGAGATGGGTATACGATGACACTAGTGAAGTCAATGAGATCCAGCCATGCTTACGTGAGGCCTGCCTAAGTTCATGGCGGTCACTCGGGTAAATGGAAGACATTAGCGAGTAATCTACTCTGGCGTCAGTTCCGTCTGGCTCTTGTGCAGTTTGTTTTTGGCCCACATCAAGGCGAAACCAAAGGCAGCATGTCATTAAATGAAATCCGTGCAATACCAGGGTATAACAAACATAGTTAAAAAGACACAGACCAAACCAAATCAAGATGAGGCCATTGTGCTTTAATGTCTACATTCAAACTGCCTTTCAACATTTTCACTACATTCATACTATAGTCTTATATATATATATATACCCCTGAGGAGGAGGGGAAGAAGAGGGGTTGCACGATGGTTTTGGGGTCACAAACCGTCTCTGGGTGGGACGGTGCCAACAATCTACCTATTCAAACTCATGATCGCTCCTCGTCTAAGGCAAATATAGTTCGGAATTGTTTAGAAGTCTCCAAATAATTATGGTATTCAGTTCATGACAGACTATAAATACCATCATAGATCCAACCACCCACCATTTTGCTGTTTTGATAAGAAGTGATACTGTGCCTAATTTACTAAGTCCCGGTACGCTTCAGTGAGTGTCAGTTCTCTCAGTGTTGACAACCACACGGTTGAAGAAAATGGTTCCTTGTAAATTCAGTTATGAGAAAATCGCTCAGGCTAAAAAAAAAGAGCTCGATAATTTGTCAACAAGGATAAAGACTGAGTAGAATTCTTCTCCATTATGGTTGATTTATGAAATTACATCGGACCGAGTCAGTTTCACTGAATGGGGCAAGCGCCAATCGTTTTTGCCCTGATCCACGAAATGAGAAACCATTACGTTACAGTGATAAGAACATGCTCAGTCTCCCACGTTCCAATATCGTCCAAAACATCCTCCTTTACATGACTGCCCCACACTTTGATTCCATTACGACATGTTCCAAATCTCAATTTTTCTCACCCAAATTTGGTTTTATCTTCGATGGGTTGCTGCACTTTTAGGGGGAGAAAACTCGTCTTTTATTATCTCGGGTTGTTGCCCCTGAGTGAACGGTTGGATCAGTCAGGCCCCAAAATGGCTAGGGAAGCAGGACGTGGGGCTAGGCCCTTCTATCACTGAGTTATCCCGTTGATTTCCTCTGTAGAATGGAATGAGAACGTGGGGCGTGGATGGGCATTACCTTCGGATTTATGTCTGTTAGACTGAGGAAACAGTTATGAAATAGGTGGTTGTTTGTGTGTGAGTGAGTGGAGGGGAGAGAAGTGGGGGAAGGAGAAGGGTGAGGGGTGGAGAAGTGGGAGTAAGAAAAAACATGACTACTGACGGCTAAAGTTTGAAGGGCTTGGACGTTCATGTGTTGATGCATTTTCTAACGCCACAGTCACTCCTAGCTTCTCTCGTCTGTCCCCGGTCTCAGCCCGAAATCAAGAACTGATGTTTGCTGGACCACTTGTTTGGAAGTTCTCGGTTATACTCGTAAAGTGATCAACAAGCCAATTCCTATGCAGCAAAAAAAAAATCCAATAAATTCTAGGGTACCTTATAATGAACCACCTACAAATACCTACACTGACTTCCCATCCATCCATGCATCCATCCATCCATCCATCCATCCATCCATCCATCCATCCATCCATCCACCCATCCATCCATCCATCCATTTGTCTGTCTAATTGTCTGTCTACCTGCTTGCCTACCTGCTTGTCGGTCTTTCCACCAACACGAACGCACAGTGAAAAAAAAATGATATGAAATGATCATTAGGACAATAAATAAAATGAGGGGTTGGGGGGAGTGGGGTATACATGATTGAGAAAACAGATGACCATGACCTTTCTTGAGTATCAACGCTCACAAAATAAATCGCCCAGGGCTTCATTATGATAATAGGATACCTAGTCACGTGACATTTGAGTCACCTTTTGATCACAAGGCAGTGACCGTCACCATGGAAAGGCGTCCTAGAAACAGATTTATGATATATCACAATAACGTATTATGATAGTAACAGTAAAAGGAACAGCTCTAGTGACTGGAATGGCAGGACATACTAGCAAGAATGAGAAAGAAAAAGTGTAGATGCATTCTGGGATTTCTCACGAGGAAACTCAGCAACAACGAAAACACATTGATTAATGCCTTTATGGACAACTTTGTACTCCTTTTTAGTACCATCTGGGGAAAAAAACAACAGTCGTGTATATTCTCAGTACAACGACTTCAGTGGCTTGTTCAGACCTTATTTCTCAGAAAACTGATATTCTCTTAACTCTCGTAGCATGAGGCGGCTCGGGTCCAGCCTCCTGCTGGCTACTTGACCAATGTTACGGATGTGGCCATTGCACATGTTATCTGCTAGTCGGTCAGCTGACACATGGGCGCAAAATTCGATCTTCCCACCCAACGCTCGGTAAGGAAATTCATATATGTATTTAATATTGCCGAATTTAGGCGTAGTGAGCGGACGGTAGAATTAAATCTATCACGGCTTCACGAGGTTAGGACTCTGTAGTTTATCCCTGAATCGGAGGCCCAGGGCCAACAGGGTACTGGTCAGCATGTCAACCACAATGTTTATTTATGTGTGTTTAAAATAGTGGTAGCACATGTAACAAAGTTCAAAGTTCAAGTTTATTAGGCACTTGGCCAGTGACAAACATCAATAAGTTTACAAACATGAAAGAGTCTCCAGCATACTGTGCCCCATGTGATCCACCTTCAGACATTTCATTCATACTCTACTCATTAAATTACAACATACTAATTTCTAAATAGCTTAAAGTAAAGTACTGAAGTAACTCAGAGAATAACATACAAATCCAAAAGTAATGTCATTTCAGTTCAACTTAACTGTTACAGTAATATGTTGTTGTTGTTTTTGACATATACCAAGTGATACAGATACAGATACATCCACACAGACACACACACATACTCACACACCCCCACACACACACCCACCCGCACATGCACACGCACATTTTAGGCTGCATTCTACGATCAGATTGTTGAACCAAACCAGAGAATGTTGAAAAATGTCTTAGATTAGTTTGTTATATTCTTTTATAATGTTATAGCACAAGAGCGAAAGTTTGTTTAGTTCCTTTATATTTTCTTCTTTAAACATTTTTGTGAATTTCATCATACTAGGTGTTGTACGTAAGTAGTCAGGTAAATATTTCTTACTAAATTTATGAAAACGTGGACAGTTAACTAGACAATGATATTCGTCCTCGATATCATTGCACACGTGGCATACTCTGTCAGCAAAGATAGGAATGTCCCCGTCAGTCTTAGGTACATCACCTATCCCAGGTCATTTGCAGACTAAGATCTTGTGCTTGCTGCAACACTGTACACCAGTCAAAATTCACAGATAATATAAGTCACAAAATCACTGTTCATAAGAACAACACCAAAGCATTTCGCCCACTTAATGAGGTTTTCACTGCCCTGATCTAAACCCTGTGACGTGATCGTACTAAAACGGTCAACCTCAACTCATTTGAACAAAAACTGGAACATTTTTGTTACCATTTACACACAAAAAAAAAATGGTAAAATATGACATTACCTTTTCCTCTGATGAAAATTGCACTAGAGTCTGAGGGTGACCGAAGGGATGTAATACACTAGCATAATAATATTCCACAAACGAAGACATTTGAGCCATCTTCGCTTAATCACTGCTTCGCAAGAGCATGAGAAAAAGGTTGCCGGTAAGCTGATAGCGCTATAAAAGGGCAAAGCTTTGTTTTGACATTTCTCTTATAAAGTATCATTATTTTCTGTAAAATGCCATTATTTTAGAAGTATTATTGCGCTTACAGTGATCAAGTGGTTTTCATTGATTTACACTTGTGGAAATAAACACTTCACAACGTAACTGATTAGAAAATGAAAAAGCCGGTTGACGGTTTATCGGAGAAGTAAACTATCTTTGGTGGCTGTGACTTGGGAAGACACTAAACATAATGTGTGGCCTCATGGGAAGACACTAAACATAATGTATAGCCTCATGGGAAGACACTAAACATAATGTATAGCCTCATGGGAAGACACTGAACATAATGTGTGGCCTCATGGGAAGACACTGAACATAATGTGTGGCCTCATGGGAAGACACTAAACATAATGTGTGGCCTCATGGGAAGACACTAAACATAATGTGTGGCCTAATTGCAAGTCTGAAACGTGTTACCACTACAGCGACGCTAACTTCACAGCAATTTAATCCTTAAATACCTACTGCCTGAATCGGTCCCTACTTCCACGTGCGAGCCTAGTGTTCACCCATGACCCTAACACAATTCCCGAATTTTCACACATAACTTTGGAACTCATTAAGATACTGACCTCAAAAAAGTGCAAAATAAGGGTAAGATGTGAAGGGTTTTTCCATGTATCCATACATGTTGTGCTTCACATTTGATTTTTGGGTATGCTTTTTCTTTTCTTAATTATTTTCAGTGCTTCGAAAATCAGGAATATTTTTTGAAACTGTAAATATATTTTTACTTTAACATAGAATGGCTACCACTCTTATTATTTCTTCTTCTCTGTCTGTCTGTGTATCTTTGTCTCCGTGTGTGTGTGTGTGTGTGTGTGTGTGTGTGTGTGTGTGTGTGTGTGTGTGTGTCTTTCGCTTTCTTTTACACCTTCTTTTATACTCATTTATACTTTTCTCTATTTGTTATTATTGCCAGAAAGATAGAGAGAACAACAACAAAAGGAAAAGACCAAGAAAGAAACGAGAGTGAAACTGAGCTAAAGAGATTGAGGAAGTAAAAAGAAAAAAAAAATAACAGCCAAGTGAAAAACACCCAGCGGGGAACTCAATACCTTATGACACTTAATAGCTTTTAGTGACTCTTCATGGAATTTAATATGGAGCTAAAGGCAGCCCGTGCTGGTGGTCAATGAACAATCAGTTCCTCGACCTGGACACGAGCACATACATTGTTATTTAGGGTCACCATGAGAGCCTGTGGGCATGTGGCATCCACAAAGGAATGTATGGACCGCATCCGTTATTCTTCCCCCTTTCACTTTGGGCGTAGAGGGGCGCTTAAACTGTCAGAAATTACTGGTAGATATAGAATTTAGGACACGGAAAGGCCATGGCTACTTTAGAATCCAAATCAAACTCAAACAGAATGTGACATGACTATTTTGTCGAATTAAATATGCTGCTAAGAAACTGAAAATCTGATATCATCCTACATTATTTGTCATGACACTCTCAATACAGGTCTGTATAGGATGTTCAGTGCAAATACGTTTAAATTTCATTTTTCGTTGCCTCGGTCACGTCAATCATACTTAATTTTGAAATTTAATCTTTAAACTTATAATGTCCAAAACGAACATAATAATAATTAGCATCAAGATTATATTTGAAACTAACCTACTTACAGAGAACTATCTAATTTTTGTGGCTGTGAATGTCTAATTTTGTTTTGAATTTTAAAAAAAAACCAAAAAGGCCTCATCAAGAAACGCTAAAAAGCGTGACCCAGCAGTTGACATTAGATCGTGGTATATTTCACAGATGAAATATCCGATTCTTTCTATATAGCATCATGTCATGCATTTAAATTTACACTTTTTTTTTGGCCGTTTTTGGCGTGTAATCAGTAAATGACTCCATAGTAAATATGATCAAAGGCCCCTTTCATCTACCTGGAAAGATATTATGTTATGTTACTATTTTCAGCCCGGATCGGAAAACCAAAAATAGTTCTTTACCTCCTTAATGACAATCTTTAACTGGCTCCTCTCTCTCCTCCCCTCTCTCTCTCTCTCTCTCTCTCTCTCTCTCTCTCTCTCTTTCTCTCTCGTTCCATCTCTCTCCTTTCATGTGGCCATTATAATAACATCTCCTCTGTTTCCCGAGTTGTTCTTGTGTTTTCAAATGAAATAAGACAAATTTGTTAACCTTTTGGCTTTCTTTATGTTAAAAAAAATGTTTAGCTAAGATAGCATTAAATTAATTATGCAAACACGTATTTCCTATTTTCTTGTTTTGTTTTGTTTTGTTATATTACGTAAGAGGTCCAAACAGCTTTGATTTAATTCTGCTGATTCGTATTTTTTTGTCGACGTTTTTCTCTCTGGCAAGAATAATAGATGAAAGAACAAGACGTGTGTTCGTGTGTGTGTGTGTGGATGTGTGTGTGTGTCTGTGTGTCTGTGTGTCTGTGTGTGTGTCTGTGTGTGTGAGAAACAGAATTGAATTGAATTGAATTGCGTGTGTGACAAGGTGCATAAAGTGAGTATAAAATACCGTGACAGAAATTTTCTAGATCTATTTTTAATATGTTGTTTGGAAAACAAAATAATCTATATAAATGAATAAAGCGTGTGGGTGTGTGAGTGTATGTGAAAAATGTAAAACAAAGAGCCGTCGCAGGATTTTCTAAATTAAATTAGTGTCTATTTCTAGGCCACATTCATGAAAAATGCAGCAAAAAATCTCCCACCACCTAGATGGAACTGTCGGATTTCAGATCTCTGCCAGACTCCGGCGTCTGTTTCGATTAGCTTCTGGAGTCACGAAATCTAGAGCAGTTTAACAATGGCATTGACCATAATAATTTTGAACCCTCCATTCTTGAATACCCGGGCATAATGTGAGACAACGTGGCTGTGTGGTTTCTTGAACCACCCCTGCAATCTCCCTCGCCCCTGCTATTTCTTCAAATCACAAAATAATCCTTACAGAACTTTAATCTATTACTAATCCACATTGTTTTTTGCTCTAACTGGATATAAATAAATAAATAAATAAATACGACTTTATTTACCCCGTAGGGAAATTGTTTTTACAATGTCATACAGTGTTAAACATCTCATTCATAATACAAACACATATAACAATACACATCATACATGTAAATACATAATATTACAAATGAATTGCATAGTAAAGTCATTGCTGGTCGCTAGCGGTGCAGCGCCCTGGTCCCCCCAGCTCTAAAGCCAGGTACTCATTTACACCTGAGTCGAGTGAGGAAATGGAAGCGAAGTGTCTTTCCCAAGGACACTAAAACGTAAACCGCCCAGCTCGCGAGTCAAACATATAAACCTTAGACTTGAAAGTCTTCAGTTTCTGAGTACGACTCACAAACCGCACGGCCACGCTGCCTCCCAAAGACGCATAGTTGTATCATGAGCGTAGCGTTAAGGTTAAGCAATAACAGAATTTCAAAGACTAAAAAAGGATAATCAGGATGTCTGGATTTAGTTTGGTTTCTGTATTTGTGGTCACCACTTTTAATTTAGACTCTGTGACAAATTGTACGCGGTACTGTACGAGTTGTAGTTGATGACGAGTCGCCACTGATTACAACCATTCAAGAATTGATGAGTTTTTAATTAAGTACGCTATATCCTTATATTCGTCAAATAGGATAAAGAGGGAAGTGCTCAAGAAGACAAATGCAGAGAGAAAATGAAAGAAGGAAAGAAAGTCACGTGGTGGGAATCGAACCCGCGACCTCTGCGTCAAGACCCATCGCTTCACCGTCAGTTTGGAATCAGGTAGACGTCTATATATGCGACCACGCCGCCACTCTGAAAAAAGTGGCTTAGTGGCCGGGGTTTTTCCCGAAGCCGAACAGAAGACTAGCAGTCATAGCGGTAGGCACGAGACTCACACACACATCCTTATATTCAGTAAATCACTAAGTTAGCCACCCATCAGTTGACTTAAGTCTGTAAAATAGCTTCAGGCTAACGGTACCAGTCTGACACAAAGATCACATGCATTTCTCCACCCACGTATTCTGTGCATGGCACTTTACCGGACTTTGCCAACGGGGTTGGATTCCCACTTTGCTGGACAAGAACATCTTAAATGTCCAGTTTAAATATTCATCTGCCTATCCGCAGGGCGGAAAAGTTCAGGGACAACAAACAAGGCTGATGAAATTAACCCGCGTTCACTCATGCGTTTGGGCACGCACGCAAGATTGCTCACGCGCGTTTGCTTCAGGGAACAGCCTNGGGGGGGGGGGGGGGGGGGGACCAGGGATGGAAGGAAGAAGAGCTGGGGTGAAGACAACAATGGAAAGACGGCAAGAAAGAGGCTATTATGATAGAGGAAGACGGGAAGGAATGAAAGAATAGGCGGGAAACAGAAGAACGACGCTTGTGTGATAAGAAATATAATATTAACTGAAATACTGGTTTAAAAGGAGTAAAAAAAAATATCAGACACATTGTGTACACTCATAGACAGCGACGTTACGCAGGAATGGGACTTTTGGCACTTGTCCACCCCTTTCATGCCCTAACCCGTTCTCAAGGCCGCTGTTCATGATTGTCTTTCCATTAATTGAGAACATCCGCATTAAATATGGTATCTCTTTTCATCATACGAATTACAATAAATCTTTACGTTGAACGCCATTAAGGATGCATTCAGCATCAACGGATTCCTACGATGCATTCTTACGATGGTAACAGATCCCATCGCAAGTGTCAGAGGAAAAAAAAAACTTGATCCAATGATCCAATCATTTTTCACATAATTTTTATTTCTTCGATAAAACAGTTGACGTTCTGCAGGTGCAATGTGAACGTTGCAATTAAGCTTTCATTTATGCGAAACGATCGTAAAACAGTGCAATGCGCTGTTTGCAAAGGTCAGTTAATTAGTGCTTGCAGTCAACAAATCCGACGGGCCAACGAATGTTCAATAGAGGACAAATTAATGTGAACGGCGATTACACGCAGAGGTAGGAAGCCACTCTGTACATCTTCTCACTATATACAACACGGCTCAGACTGGGTGGAAAGCACACAGCGAGTTAATATATTGAGATGTTGATGAACGGATTAAGCTGTAGTTTCTTCCTCGTTACGGTCCCTCGCCGGACTGCCGGAGAGCAATTTCGTTTGGCGTGATCTATATCCTGAAACCCAATAAAAACTACATAAACTCGGAGAGAAAATCAGCGGAGAAGGAGAACACTGTGGGGATGAACTGACAGGGAAGGAAGGAATCTGGCTCCAATATTGATATAGAAATGTCATGAGAATATATTGAGTCGTCAAATCATAGATTGTGTCGATTCCGTTTTATCGCAATTGCTTGAGGTGGACACATTGGAATAAAAAGAAGCTATGATTTTTATTCTGGTGTTTTTCTTTATTTCTTTAAAGATACCTTATTCTGGTAGGCGTACATGGGTGTTAAAATACAGTGTTCCGGTATTTAGGTGTTTAAAATACAGAATATTCTGTTCCTTGGATGTTGAAAACAATAGTCTGCTCACTTAATGATTAAATGGAAATTGCACTC
>JAWQUT010000562.1:205594-220070 GCA_033807755.1 Ellobium chinense | reverse complement strand
TATATCCAAAAGCAAGTAATCGATCGGTCCACTTTTGTTGTCCATCTGCGATCCTCATTCCTGGCACGAGCCGGCGCGAAATTGCTAACAGCTTGTCCGGATGGCTCAATGCTGTTTTGCCACCTCCTGGCCCCAACGTTTCATTAAGCTACTAGAAGGGAGATATTGGTGAGCTGTCAAAACCACACACACAATCTTCATTTGAACGATCTCTCTTCTGGGCAAAGAAACAAATATTTTTTCCTGATCTAATGACTCCTGACCTATATATACAATAGATTTAAGTGTGGACTCCCAGGTGATGTCCAATCGCGGCAAGGCGAATCTGCTATTAACAATGGACTTGTGTTTATTTGGCCTCCTTACGGAAATCGATCTTACCCTTTAATAACGTTGGCACTAAGAGAAGACATGCAGGTAATGCTGAAGATATCTTGGAGAGACTACCACAACAAACAAACAAACAAACAAACACACAAACAAAGGCAACATCACCAACAACAAAAATGCTTGCAGCGAGACTTGATTGTCAAGCACAGTATTCCAACCACCGACGTACCAAGCTCTTCGAGTTCACGGCGTTAGTCTGCTAGACTAGACTGTGAAGCGAATAGTGAGTGACTTCACAGCTTTCATTTCTTAATTGTCCTGACACAAGTCTACTGTCCATAGCAAATTCCCAACAGGATAGAATTTCATATCATTCTGGCCGTCGATGAAAGACTTCTGAGGGCAGAAATCATGTATCGAGCAACCACAATTGAAAAAATAAATATACGAAAGCAACAAGATAAAAAAACACAAAGAAGCTAACTAGTGCTCACCACCCACTCTCCACACATTACCCACCCCTCCCTTTACACACACACACACACACACACACACACACACACNCACACACACACACACACACACACACACACACACACACACACACACACACACATACACACAAAACTCACAAACTTACGACAAAAACAAACGTCACAGTTATACGAGCTTGTGCAAATACGATGGACCTCCTAGCATTGTCAGACTGACATTAATGTACTCGTATTGGAGCTGAGAGCAGTCTTAATAGCATCCGACACGGAAGGTGAATGTAATTCTTACAATGGCAAGAGATCCCATGATAAATGCGCATGCTGTCAGTAATTGTTGTTAAAAAAATGATAGGAATAATATTTAATTACAGCGATATCATTGAACATCCGAGAGCTAGAGACGGCATTCAACAAATTATATGAATTAACCCGGTAATGTTTACTGCATATGACAAAAAAAACCCCAAAAACAAAACAAAAACAAAACCACGGACAGTGTGTCTATTAAAGTATTTCGCTCATAACAAATTTTGATACCATAAAGACCCTTCTCTCATCCGAAGATAGCCTCATCCATGTTGGCGGGCATATATGGGCGTAGACCATAGTTTACTTCAAATGCATTGCATTCATTTCATTTTGAGTTTTAATCTGGTTCCGTTACAGTACAAATGGTATATTGTTAAAAATATCGATCTCCACAAATTGGAAAGACCACTGCGTCTCTGCGATTCGATCCTGGTCTAGGGCAGACTTAAATCATCTTTTATTAAAGTACCATGTTGTTTAAGAGCTCTGGCCCCAAAATGACACTTACAAACATTAAACTGCACCAATACTTTCCCGTCAATATTCCAGTTGCAAATATGTACTGACCTTCTATTTTTCCTTTGCCATACGTTGTTTTTTTTTTCTCTTCTGTTTTCTCAGAGATGTGAATAATGAATTAATCCGGAACAAAGTGACGAGTGGCTGAGAACACAGCTATTTCGAAATTATATGTTTCAGGAACTGGTGGGCGGTTTCTCCGAATGGATCGGCCCTGAGGGAAAGTGACATTCCTCTGGTGAGTCTTGGGCAAAGCTTTCGCATACTATCATACCAACATGTCGTTTTTGTTCTTCTTGCATTTTTTGTTGTTATCGTAACTTAGTTTCATGACACAATCATACTGCTATTTAAATTTTGCTTAGACCGGAAGTAAACTTTACTAGAATTTACTAAGTTAGAACGGTCTACAGTATTTATCGTGTTACTTAACTCAGGACTTTGGTAAGAATTTTTTTTTGCTTTGTCCTTGTCAAGTTTGCATTCTCACCAAATGTGCTCGTTGTCTGGAAACTGCATTAACGACAACAACAAAACATCATCCCCATGACGTCGACACAACTTTACAGCTGGTCTTCTGGGTATTCGTCTTTAAATTACTAGATTCACATGGAACAGACAGCTTGATCATTATATTTCTTCTTCGCACTATTAGCTGTCTAAAACTGTAGACTAGACCATAGAACAAGTCAGCCACTGTGCTCTCCACCTGTGGGTCCCAAGAGTGTCGTTCAGCTCTTTGGAAACATCTAAAAAAGTTGTGGAACAGTGCCTTGAGAATATTAACATGTAAAAACAGCTACGTCTTCCTCTTCTTCTTCTTCTTCTTGTCATTTTTATATTCATTCCTCTTTTGGATTGTGGGGAGTTGTGACAGACAGACAGACAGACAGACAGACAGACAGACAGACAGACAGACAGACAGACAGACAGACAGAGGGGACTAGAGTGAAAAGAATCAAGAAGAAACACTTTTTTTTTCCCGGAAAAAGACGTGCGCAAAAATAGATATTTTATACTGTATAAATAAAAGCTCTTAGCATCACAACAGGCTCAGCTCCTTACCGTGTGATTTTCTTGGAAGAGGTGACCAGACAACTTACTGTAGGTATGAAGATGCCAATAGCACCTGGCATAAAAATATGCAATTTTAAATAGTCCCTTTAAAATCAGAAAATTGGCCATGGGGAGGGGGGAAGGGGTTGGGTTTTAATTTCAAAGGCTTAGATAGGTGCAAACATGTGTAGACTCAGAATAGGTGAGGTTTAGTCACTTAGATATAAAATTTGTGGTTGTTGCTAGGTGAGTAAGGTTACCCTGTTTACTGAAAAGGCCTAAAATATTAGGTTGTCTGCTTCGCTGCCTAAGTTCTCAAACGCTAACTGGTTCAGGTGCATTTTTCTTTGTGTCAAAATTTGGAGGAAAAGCTAAACAACATAATAATTTGGAAAGTATTTTGAAACGGCACCCCAGGATAAATTAATGAGAGGTGTAAAACCTAATATAGCCAACAGTGAAAAATACAATGGCATCTTCATACCTGTACATGTCTTAAATGAGTGTAGACTATGTCATGTGCTTGTCTTTGTGCTCGTGTGCGTGTTTTGCTTGATTGTTTGCTCAGTTGCTGTTTTCCTCACAAGAACTATGAATTTAGTAAAAATTCTGAGTTATTCTCTTCTGAGCTAAATATCAGTCCCTCTTCTCTTGTCTTAGAATAATCTGTAAAATTTTAATGCTTTTTGCTCTTGAGTAGTGTACATGAAGACGTGTTTATTTATTATACAGCACATTTAAAACAACACAAACAAACTTCCCTGAAATCTGATGGTTTTATAAAAGTTGTAGGATATAATGAAAGTCCTGATATTTCTCAAAGCATCCTCGAGAGGAGAGATCGAGTGAGGGATGGGCAACCGGAACAGGCAAAAGTTGAAGACCGTTTGGGAAACAAACGGGCATGCACTTAATTTTCCTCTGTTGACACAGCAGACGATCAGAAATAAGTTCAAGGTGAACGGCTTTAGTGATTCATCTTTTCCAACATTTTCATCCTCTTGTGTGTTTAGCTTTTGATTCCCCTTGGGGCCTGGCTGGGAGCAGGTTCCCACATTTTGTTTTGATGCTACTTCAGTCCTGTATGATTGCAATTTCTATTAAATATTTTGTCAGGCATACAGTCCATGACAAAAGCAGAAAAGTACTAGTTCTAGGTCTAGAAGTAGGGAGTGAGCAGACGCAAACAGATGCTCACACAAGGTAGGATAAAGGGTGGCGGCGTGGTCGTGTATAGACGTCTACCTGATTCCAAACTGACGGCAAAGCGATGGGTGCCGACGCAGAGGTCGCGGGTTCGATTCCCACCACATCACTTTCTTTCCTTCTTACATTTTTCTCTGCATTTGTCTTCTTGAGCACTTCCCCCTTTATCCTACTTTGTGTGAGCATCTGTTTGCGTCTGCTCACTCCTTACTTCTGTTACTAAGTGCTCCGTTTCCACCTTGTACTAGTTCTAGATCTAACATTGCTGAATGTGAAGAACTTGCCCTCGGGTACTTTATACTGTCTTTTAAGAATACTCTGCCGAGGGAAGGTAAAGACAGTAACACATAAGAAAGCTTTCCAGCCCTTTTAGAAAACATGAAAACAATCTCTTTAAGATTGAGGTCTATATGAAAGACTATGACTGACGTTTAGGGAATTTTCTACAGCGTATGCTGTCAAAATGCTGTGTTAAGTTCGACAAGGTGAAATAATGGTGCAAAGTGTCTAGATCCCATTGAGTGTCGCTATATAAATCAACTATATTACTGTGATCATCCGCATTATTATTGTTATCATCATCATCATTAAAATATACTATACTTTTTAGGTAACAATGACATTTTCAAAACAAATAGGTGCTGAAGTTTCAATTTCTTTTTTTTTCCAAACTGCAAGCCTTTTTGACAAAAACATAATAGCGAATCATTTTCAAAACTGGGTCACACCACCCTGCATTTATTTAATCACAACAACTACACAAGTCTATTTCTGGGGCAGCGAACTATGTATATTGCTGCTAGCAACGATTTTCACGAAGCCATTAGGCCTGTGAGTATGTTGTTCTGCTTTCTTTAAATCACTTTCCTCCAATCCAGACACGTTCATGTCTTTGAGCGGGCGGTCTGCAATGTACGAAAATCAGCCATGACTTAATCTGAAGCCATATATATGTCTAGCTTAGGCAAAAGAGCTGTCTAAAAGTTTGCCGGAACCGCGTGCTGAGACTGTAATATATGAAAGTATTTGCCGTCCCGTTCACATTGTAAGTGAAACAGATCAGACAAAACATCAAGAAGTGGAGGTTGCCGTATTGCCGTCCGAAGTTGAAGTTCTCCACAAAGACTTGAGCGTACACAGTCGTGACGTATGGTACGTTACAGATCACGAAACACGCTGAGATTAAGAGTACCATCTTGATGGCATTCTGCTCTCTTCGTACTGGAATCAAGGACTGTGTCGACCGGCCCGCTGCCGTCCCGGGCTTTGTATGACAACATAATGAAGAAGTCTCGTGGGTGGTCACAACAACGTTTTCACGAGATCCGGGCAGTTCAATCACTGGTGGCAACTGTGGGCTCACAGAACAAATTGGTCTTATTGAAACGAGTGTCTCAGCTGCCATTGTTGGCAACATTTCTGTAGATTCCTGACATGAAAATATTTCTGCTGACGATCTCGAAGTTGCTGTGTTTTCAGGAACATTTTGTAATGGCACTGCCTTCGCAAGCTTTGGTACTGCAACATCAGCAGAAATCGCAAAAGTAGGGCATGTAGGTGCGTACTCAATGTGTGTGTTTGCCGATGGTAGTGTCACGAACTCATTGGTACCCTCTGACACCAGTGTCTGGACAGAGGTATTCATATCATTTATTCCGGCCTTTGTTGTGGGCGTCAAAGGGAAATCAATACAATGGACAGACAGCTCAGGTTTTCCTTCAGCACACGTTTTCTCATCTCGAGCTATCAAATCAGCGCACGGGGTTTGTATCTGCATGCTTGGGGACTTGCTTTGAGGCCCTTCCTTGGCCGGCTTCATCCCTATGTTAGCTACGTTTGATTTCACTAATGATTCCGTGTTCGTGCTTGTATTTATGATTAGCCGATTTCTTTTTCCGTACCCGGGTATGTACCGGTGGTTAGGAGATACATTTCCCGAAATGGCTGCGTGCGTTTCTTCTCTTTTCAATCCCGGGACGACGGAGCTGGCAGGTAATTTACTAGCAGGGCCCTGATGATGGCACTTGTTCAGTTCCAAAATATTTTTGCTGCTGCTGCTTGTTTCTGTAAACGCCGACGCTCCTCGAGCACGCTTTTTCTTGCCAAAAACCTGTTTCAATCTATACATTGTGTAAGCCCACCAGCCATTATTTATACGTTCGCGCACGTCCGCTGATCCCCATCTCGCTGTGTTCCTGAATCTTGACGATTTCTTCAGTCCCAACACCAGTACGCAGGCGGAGACCATAACAACGATTTGGGCTACTGTTGTTAGAATGATGCTGTTTAATAGCTTGTTCAGGAGTTCTATGGTATAACGATCGCCTTCAAGGTGGAGAAGATATCTCGTTCTGTTGTAGTGAATATCGAACTGCCATGAGAGGCCTTGTGTGGCTATGCCAGGAGCGTAGCAAGAGAAAACAAAGGCGTAAATCAGGGCAATTATAACCAGTGTCATTCTTGGTGTCAGTATCTCCTTGAATCTGAATGGCGCTACGACACACAGGCTACGATGGGCGGAAATGAAGATAGTCACAATGACGGAAATATCCGCGAAGATCTGACGGTTGGCGGTGCCCCAGATGATACCCACAGAAATGAAATCTATGTCAGATCCTGGCCTGACTTCGGCCAGACAAAAACAAGTGCAGGCCACAAATAAGCCCGCCGAGGTTCCCAGATCGCCGAAGGACAGGAAGAAGAAGGAAATGTTGGACGGACTTTGGCGCAGACCCTGTCTGAGAGAGACCGCCATATTGATGACATTCGCGGCAAAGGCGACCAGCGAGAATGCACCGAGACCGAGGCCCATGAAGAAAAGATTAATCAAATGTCTGACTGTAGCACTGATCATAGACCAGCCAGTGTTTACATCCCCACTCAAACACTCACACGGATCTGAGAAATGGCCGGTGGGGTCGTTCCGTAAAACCGGCCAAACCGGCACGTCAGGGGAGCTGTTAGACATTGTTTATGTATGGGAATTTGACACCTTTTAAATAACATAAAGACGAGAACATCAGTTTTTAATCAGCGTAAAGCGTTTGATCTTTGTGTACATAAAGATTTGATCTAGATTAGAGCCAATGTTTTATTATTTTTGTAATTGAACTGTAAAACTGATGATGATATCATTTGTTCACTGCATTTCATTCAATCGTTTAAATATGAAAGAAGGCGGGTGAGAACATAGAATCAATAAATACAGCTTTCTGTTGTTGTTGTTTTGGGGTTTTTTTTTGTGGCAGTCTCTTTGTTCTGAAACCCCTCATTGCATTCTAATGTTCAAAATATCCAGCAGGAGTTTAGAAATATGAAAACTTCGGCCGAAAAATAAGCTCAACTTGCCATAGCCTTGGCAAAGTGCCACTTTCTTAATATTAGCATCTTTTATACGACAAAGACACAATAAACTATTGCAAGCTAGAACTGATATTCTTTTTTGTCTCTTATCTACATAGTAATCATAAAATGAAACACTGTTTATTTCATTTTATATTGAAAGTCCGTGGAGTTCCCAAATTCTCCAGTTTTTCGCAAGTCTCCAATTACGTATCTTCAGCGGCGGTAAGTCGAGATGAGAGGCAGCAGATTACAAAAATCTATGGTTTTCTTTGAACACAAAAACAGCGTGTTTTATGATGCTGTAATTAAAAACCCCTTTGATCGATACTGTTCAACATAAAAGACTTCAACAAATATGTCACAAACTCATGTCTTTTTTTCAGCCCACTTAGAAATGAGTGTTGAATGTTTTCTAATGAGTAAGAAATAAAGCATCGACATTTACAGGATGATCTGGGACAAAGAAATGAAAGCAGCGTTTCAAATAACCTTTGGTTTTTACATTTTTTTTGAAAATATACAATTCTGTTAGTATAATATTAACAAAATTATGTAATGTACACAATGACATTTTACGATTAAAGACTCCGCATGGAGTTTCAGAGCAACCGACTGATGTCTCAGTGGAGCCAAGGTGAAAATAAAAGATCGGAAGCATGTGGTTGTTTAAAGAAAATATTATATGTTCTTACCGAACTTTACCGAACTAATAGTTAAATGAGTCACAAAGTGCCGGCGAAGTACTACCAATATACAACTCTTAGTTACTTTACATCCACAGTCATCTGGACATCGCAAGCCACAACTCCAACAATCATTACTTCCGATTACTACTTCGTCATTGTCATAGAAATTTTAATGGCTGATATGATGAATTACATTGACTGTTATGGGCTGATGCATCTTTTACTTTCAGTAGTGGAGTTGATGACAAAATTACACCATTAATTTGCTTAAACCGGAAGTGAGCTTAATTGCAGTCGGGAGGAAATGCCTTACAAATATTATAAACATCTGACACCAGTTATTCATTTTTCAGATGACATCCTCCCATAGCTGTTTTCTTCTACATTGTTTCAAATTACACACGTTACCGAGAAAAATAGTGATAGCACTAAAATGTTAATGGTCAGTTTTTCCAGACATTTTTTGGCTGCTGGGTCTTTCTCGGCAGGTCTTTTTTTTCTCTTACCACACTTCTCTCTTTCCCTGTCCGACTCTCTCTTTCTCTCTCTCTCTCTCTCTCTCTCTCTCTCTCTCTCTCTCTCTCTCTCTCTCTTTCTCTTGTGATCGCTCTATACTTGTTTATTCTACTTTCTCTTCCCTCCTCCTTTTATCTGTCTTTCCACTCTTGAAATTGAAGAGCGGTTTTATATATTTTTTTTTTACAAAGTTGAATTGAAAACAAAGCATCGCACAAGGGAGATAACTCAATTTTCGAAGAAGTGGCATTTATCGAGTTTCGAAGAAACGTTCTTCCATTTCTATGTACTTTTCTGGCCATCTCTCTCTCTCTCTCTCTCTCTCTCTCTCTCTCTCTTCTCCATTTCTCTGTACGACCAAATTTCTTTCTCTTTCAATCTCTCTTCCCCCCCCCCCCCCNCCCCCCACCCCCAAACCAAATTCTTTCACTGCCTCTCTTTATCTCCATTTTTTTTGTTGTATTTCTTTGGCCGACCAACTTTCGCTCTCTCTCTCTCCCTCCCTCTTCTTTCTACTGACCCACACAAACAAGCCAGAGAGCGGGCTCATTGTGTTAGCCACAGGCTTCATTAGTTAAGCTTCTGTTTTGGTTGGCATTTTATGGGCTTTTCTTATCCACAGCGAGTGGCAGTCAGTGGTGAGCAGGCTGGATGGTAAACGATGTTTATCGGAAACGCCAAGTAAACGACATTCTGTGAAATCTGATATATCCGCTGATCCATGTGACCTGGGGTTTCATGCGCTCGTTACCGCAACACTTTGTTTATCCACGTAACATTTACGTCATTTCCTGTTGGCTGTAGCTTTCACCTACTTTCCGTAGTTCCCATATTTGACACTTGTTTTCCTTTTACTGTCCTAAAATTTAAAAAAAAAACAAAAAAACTTCTCGGCCACTTTTTAAGGGTTATTTAGTCTAGTTCATAACGAACGAGGACACCTTGGTGGTATAATATATACTCTTATGCAAGAATGCGATAATCACATATACATACTGGTACAGTCAGGGTATGTTATAGATGTGGCACTGTAGATTATCTGATGTTTAGAAAGACATATTCCAGACTGGGGTTGGGGGGAGGGGTGAAGGCTGGGAAGAGACATGAGCTGTACCTCTTGTTTTGCACATTTTTAATATCTATTTGTCTTGTATTACTTTTTTTTTTTCAAGCAGTGCAGTTCGTGTTTGCTCTCGTATTTGATTTGAAAAGACCTCAATTTGTGCCATAAACAAAGTTTTACAAGTTCTTGTTTTATGTTTGTTTCCCCGGATTGCATTTAATAATACACTAGTAGCTACTGGACAAACACTGAGATCTAATTCAGCCATACTTTCACATTTAGACAAGTTTAAGTGGAGATAGAGCCTTTTCCCCAGAGGTTATGCTACAGAAAACAAGGTGCGCAACTCAGCATCGTAAGTGCATTACTTTTTTATGTGAAAAAGCACACTAAGGTGCTGGATGGTGCATTTTCCTCCATTAACAATAATGTCTCAGATCATTTTTTTTTCTAACGACAGAATCAGTACTTGTTCGACACACGATTTCTCCCATGTCTCTTAAATAACATTATTTATGCATGTTCATATATTGGCTTTTTGTGAATTTCTTGGATTTTCTGTCTAGACGTAGGATTATGAGGAACTAAGAACACAGCATATTTACTGTATTACAACCTATGGGGACAGGTCGTGTTTTCCTTTCAAGAAAATGAGTCTCATAAATATGTTGGCGTTCTGTTTCTTTATGAACTAATCAACGGCTAATACAGCTGCCTGTCTTGGAAAGTATACATGTCACGACGGAATAACTCAGATGATAAAAACTAAAGACTCTACTCTTGTGGACGTCAGGTTATCTTGTCAGCAAATAAAAAACAAAACCTCACGTAGTGGAAAACATAACTGTGGTGGGGACAGGGTGGTCGTGCTTGGTCATGACAATGGTCGCGTTGAGGTGCGTGTGGTCGCACTATGGTCCTTCCGATATCCCCAGCTATCTCAGTATATTTTCACCATTCTCATTGATAGCCCACATACCAGTTTCAGAGGCTGGACATGATCATGCGTTTCTGGTCTATGCAGTTATTAGATCATCAGTAAAATATTCGGCGAGTCAGGAGGTAAAAAAACAAAATTAACTCATGAACGCGGTTAGTGCTCATACCCAACAACTCTATTCGAAGCTGCTATGAATTTATTTCTGTAAAACGGCCGATTCGTGGATAGAACAAGAAGTTGTCATGGTTTCTCCTGCTAGAGACTCCCAACTTTCAGAGTTGACGACTGTCTTCTTGTTTTTGATGGTAACTTGATCTGAGCTGTAAAGGTGTCTGACAGAATCCTTCGCATAGCTGTGGTTTGTGTTCTTTTTCCAATCTGAGGTTGCATGATTTTTTTTGTTGTTGTTCTAATTAGAGTTTTGATTTCAGTTTAAGAGAGTGGCTGGCAGACTTCAGCACTGCCCTCCTTTGCCTTGCTATCTTCTAAACTGCTTTATGACCAGTGTGTTCAAATCGCAAAACATTTTAACAAAAAGGAAGGAAGAGGAATTGGTAAAGCAAAAGAGAGAGAGAGAGAGAGAGAGAGAGAGAGAGAGAGAGAGAGANAGAGAGAGAGAGAGAGAGAGAGAGAGAGAGAGAGAGAGATGGAAGCAAGGATGAAACTGAAAGGTAGGATGAGGATTGTCAAGTATGTGCTCTAGCTAATTTATTATTAACAAATCCTGTACTTGTATTGCTCCTATTTATTCTGTCCAGATAACGCCCATGCTGTCTGAATCCATTAAATGAAACTACCACATACTGTAGTTAGATATAAAATGGAAACAGCCAAAATTAATTTCTGGCGAGTGTAACTTACGTGCCACTGAAAAAGATCTAATCTGCTCTCTCCTCTNTGATTGTGCGACTTCTGAAAATTCTCAATTCCAGTGAGCTAGTTTGCGCTGTGGTGTCCTTGACAGATACATTCGGCTCCCTTCTCCCCACTTGACATAGGTCTTGATGTTCAGCGATTGACTGGCAATGCCTTTGTTCTGGATTTTAATTGTAAAACTGCGTTTTTACATGTATAATGCACTACTGTTCTATAAGTATTGTGAATGAGATGTATAACACTGTATGGCCTTTAAAAGTTCAAGTTCAAGTTCAAGTTCACGTTTATTTATCTAGGCATAAGCCAATCACATACAATGAAATGTTACATCAATACAAAGGAACAAGTGAAAAGGAAAAAAAAAATATATATAATAATATACACATAACTGCTACTAAATTAAATTTATCATTTACATATCTTGTCTCTTTCTCTTTCTCTCTGTTTCACTCTCCCACTAACTTTCTCTTTCATTATCTTACTCACTCTCTCTCTCTCTCTCTCTCTCTCTCTCTCTCTCTCTCTCTCTCTCTCTCTCGCTCACTGACTCTCCCCATCTAATGATAACAGTTGTAACTTCCACAACATCGCATTTGAACAAACACTTATATGTATCAGTAAATTAACACCCTCCTCACCTCTCTGCCAGAAAAGGTACGAACACTTGTGTCACTTATACTGTTCGTATTCTGAACAGTACAATACTGTGTAGCATTAAAAACATAACCTCGCCACCGGTTAGATGAGGTCGTATTATCTTTTAAATAATGTTAAATGTTCATATCAGTGATGTTCAAATTACAAGGCACTAAAAGACAGGAGCTTGTAGCAGGTCATCGACCTTAATGCCAGTGGTGGTTTTTGATGGGAGCAGGAAACGCATTTAACGAGGTCAATAATTTCTCCATTCTACTAGAATAAAAAGGCAAAGGCGTCTCCGCACAACATCCATAGGGAGAACTATAGCAGTCTTAACGCTCAGTTAAACATGGTCGATTCCTCAACACCAGTTTGATAGCTCCAGCCGGCCTGGACAGAACATCACTGGCGGTCCCTGCTCAGGTCATGTCTATTAAATACCGTTCAACATGTTTTGACCAAGACCATGACAGACTATGGTGTTGTTATTCTTGTTGTTGTTGTTGTTGTTCTTGTTTTATGCTGGCTATTGGAAAGGGAAGAAAAATCAGAGCTTGTGCAATAAGAAAAAGATCTCTTACCATGTTAAAAGTACATTAGCTCATCGGTGATGAATAAGCCTTAGTAGCGTTCAGTATGCAGAGTTATTGTAATTCTTACAATTGTAGGAAATCCCATTGTTAATGCGCAAGTTCTCAATAGATAGCGTTGTGTTGCCTGTTATTCTGGCAGTAAAAAAAAAACAAACAACAGAAGCCAGGAAGACTCTAGCGGTTCCAGCACTCAGTTTGCTCGACCTGTTTTTGGAGCTACAAGACTCCATAGGTGTAATCTATACATTGTCACAATGATACGTGATACGAAAATTACCTTAGTCGTTTCTTTTACGCCACTTGTCAGAGGAAGCATGGTTTTGTGCGTGTGTGTGTGTGTGTGTGTGTGTGNTGTGTGTGTGTGTGTGTGTGTGTGTGTGTGTGTGTGTGTGTGTGTGTGTGTGTGTGTGTGTGTGTGTGTGTGTGTGTGTGTGTGTGTGTGTGTGTCCATACTACATCCCAAAAAGGAACTTCATACTCTAGTGGCTAAAACTATTCTGAGGTCACTCACTCTCGCCCCCCTGCTGCCGGACACGTAAGCCTCTGAAAAGTCAAAGCTTCCTGGATAAAGCTACCTCTACAAAGCTATCACATTTCCTCTCTATGCCCACCATCAAGGAGATCATGTTACCCATTTTGATAGAGAAATCAAGTCAGCCTTTCACTAATGTACTTTATTCTTTCATAGAGGTCTAGCTAGACCAGGAGCAAGCCCGAGTCTCCTGTACCCATAGTACTTTTGAGCTGCTAGAGATGGCGACATGAACGTTTCACTTAGTTTGTTCTTCACCGGTTTCCGGTCGTTCTTGTTTTGGTCAAACATTGAATGAGTCACTCACTGACTGGCATTGTTTAGCAAGAGAATGTTAGTAACTGAAAATGTTTCCGACAGAAAGAAACTTTAGAAACTTTTTTTTTTTTCTGCACTTTGTGGATCGGATCTTACAAACTTTTGGAGGAGTCCCCTGGACAAAAAAAATGGTGCTCTTTGTCACATATCATTTTAGATCATTTGTTTCTTCCCCCACCTCCACCCCCACCGTTTTCTATCCCCCAAACACCCCAAATTTGAACAAATTGACTGTACACCTAAGTCAACTGAATTCTGAGCTAGTTTGATATTTGTAAAACAAAGCCCTGCCCTCCTTTTTCGGACAGGTCCAACCCGAAAAAATATCACTTTTAATTCGCCTTCGTCTATTCCAGCTACCAAAGAACATCCCCATTAAAATATAGTTTCAATTAAAACAGGATAAAACGGACAGTTTCCAACCATTCTTTCCATTCTCAGGAAAGTATTTTTTTTCCTGTGAGTGCAGAGCGAGAAATGATCATAAACCAAATTACGAGTGTCAATTTTAATGTTCACCGATCATATTATTATGTTTTCATCATCTCTTCATTGTGTCATGCATACAGGACAACGTGTATACTGAGATATTCTGTATCTTCAGTAACGAAAACTTCCAACGTCCACAGCTGAGGTCGCATGCATATTCCACACGTAAATCAACGGACTGGATTAACTTAATACAACTAATGTTTTGGAAGTTTCCGGCCCATGATCACCCCAGTGCGTTCACAAACGTAAAGATTATGCATTCATACGGCCGCAGAGCACTAGAGTCCCATTAGAGACAACCATTAAATATAACAGAACACAGCGTTTGAAAGACCCGTCACTACTGTAACCACAACCTCTATATTGTGGATATATCGCCGGTAGGGTATAGGATGGTAAGGTTGGGGGGTAGGGGGGTGGGGATGGAGGTCCTAAAACCAGAGAGTTCTAAAACTCAGGCAAGGCAAGCTGTCATAGTCAGTAACAGTGACGGCACACAATAAAACTTGGTGGGATTGGACTAGACAGCAGCTGTTGTTTTTTTTTTTTCCCGGGGGGGAGG
>JAWQUT010000562.1:163143-193144 GCA_033807755.1 Ellobium chinense | reverse complement strand
ACACACACTCTTTTGGCCTTTGGGTCAGCCCCCGTATTACTTCCAGTTATGGATCTAGGACACCAGGACAGGATCAAGACCAAAACCCGTTGGTGACGTGTATGATATAGGTAGAGACCTAAGAAAATATTTATTATTATTGAATTTATTCGTGGAGAAGCTTTAGACACATAGAGGCAAGGCAACACAAGGACCTGAATTTGTGTATCATATCAGATAAGAAAACATCGGGGGTGGACAGACAGACAGACAGACAGACAGACAGACAGACAGACAGACAGAGAGACAGACAGACAGACAATATAAAAAGATAGAGAGGGAAAATATAAAATGAGACAAATGACCGGAGAGAAAAGGGCGAAAAAGAGGCGAAAAGAGAGAGAGACAGAGAGAGAGAGAGAGAGAGAGAGAGAGAGAGAGAAAGAGAGAGAGAGAGAGAGAGAAATAGAGTACGATTTCCGCACGATTTGATTGGTGACTGATCCGTTCAGGAAATACTCCATGTTATTTAAGCCTGACCAAGTTTCTCTTCCGCTCCAATACTGTGATGTAATACCCCTGAAACCCAACGACTAACTGACCTCTCTCAGTTAAGTCTGCTGTTTGGTGACGCCACTAAGGTCTTGTATAGACCACGAATGCTTAGCACTGCTATGCTACGTTCAAAACTTTGCATAGAGGTTCAAAAGTCATTGTTTCATGCCGAATTCTGTCAACATCAATTACACGCAGGCGCTTCTCTTGGCTTTACATTGTTATGTGATACCAATAATTTCTGAATAGTAATGTGAACTGGAAAATGTGGTGAAATCTCACGACTTCGAACCTCATGTAGTAATTAAAAGTCACAATGGATCGTATGCACTATTTCCAGGCTAGCACCGTGGGATAAATGAGGAAGTAAAAAAAAAATCGATACGTCACAGTTCGGGTAGTGGGCATCGCGTCAAGCANGGGGGGGGGGGGGGGGGGGGGGAATGGCAAATGTGCAAATGAAAAGAAAGCGTGCAAAATTGTACATATTGCAGCGTGCAGCGAAAGTTCTTGAAAATTTAGACATGGAGAGCTACAGCTCCATTGTAATATATTTGCAGTTCCTTACTTGTCAGTAATAATGTACATATTAGCAATAACTCACAGCGACACTTGTGGTGCATAGTGTCCATTATTATATTCTTGGTTCACATTTGATTCCGAAGCCTTTATTTTTTTTTAGATAAAATTTCATTTGGGACTTCACTTCAGACATGCTCTAAATTGAGAAATGTCCTTGGAATCGGAATTCGTAACGTCTTAACGTACTAAAAGGCATTACTCTAGTGAGTCCATAGAAACTATCATTGTACAGAACGCACATTCTTATAAGGTGATGCAAAAAAGAGGGAAGGGATACGGAAGTGCTAAGTAGCCACGCCTCATCGATCTCTCCATCTCCTTAGAGGTATGAACGCTCCCTAAATGACTTTCGTTCAAAGCAAAAGAGAAAAAAAAAAGGTGGAAACTCCAGAAGGATATAAATAACCTAAGATTAATATTATTATGTTCCGCTGTAATGTTTTAGGCCGACTTTTGTAAAAAGCCGATCGCAAGTTCAAGTTCGAGTTTGAACGTGAACTTGGTTTTAAAAAAAAAACTTGGTTATACGAGCGTTCATTTATTGTACATAGATAACGCTCTCGGCTTCAAATTAAAAAATAAAAAAGGCGTCATATTTGATTGCCACCATTATAAGCACTTATAGATTTTAGATAATCGTCTCTTAAAAAGCGAAACCATGGCGATGCTGTCGGAGAAACGTGGCCGCTCCGGATTTCCAGTCTACGAGTGTCAACTCTGTTCAAAACATATTCCGTGGATGAGTCAGGCCATGTTGTCTATCAAGTTAGGAACTCCAGTATCATTACTAGTGAAGAGTTGTGACAGGCAGATTTGTACATTCTTAACAAGGGGACACCCAGAAAATAGAAAACATGACACTATTTTTAGCTCTCTTACATAATACCTGAGCGCTTGGCTGCTCACCGTTTCTTTGAAGTTATTTTCCGCCCTCATTACGACGTTAAAGGAATCATGGACAACAGGACCGACGGCTCCTAACTGACAGCTACGTCAGAAGTTAAAGATGGAAGAGAAGTTACCGCATTTAGCAAAATGTCAGTTGTGACACGTTTGATGACCTTTGATCTGAAGGTTACACATGCGCGTGACTCTTTTGAGATCAGCTCGGTTGGACTTATTGCCAAGGATGATATATTTTCCAAGTCTTTTTATTTCCTCTCACAAACTCTTATTGGTCTTAGCTGCGGGCTGTTCTAATAGATGTGTCAGTTCTCTTGCCAGATTAAGTTAAGTTAAAGCATAACTATTTCGTGTCAGGGATTGGAAATAGGTCAGGCCTGCCAATGAGCTAAAAAAAAAAAAAGCCCAAAAATAGCTTGAAACCCCAGCTGGGTTTTCATAGAGGTGATGGTTTCTTTAACTGAAGAAACGTAACAAAAAAAATGACATATCATGGGCTATAAAACCTTTTTTTTTTCTTTTTGCTAGATGCTTATCTCTGTTACTGGTAAGTGAGAATGGCCGACGAAATTTAGAACTAGAGTGACAACAGTCGACAATACACAGCAATATGTAGCAATGCGATTTGCACGTTTATAATAATAATAATGCGGTTTATAAGTCTCGTATCCAGGCTAATGCCCGCTCACGCGACTTCACACTAACATTACCCCAGTAGGCCTGATCACTCTAGGATTTTCTCGACTTCCTGGGGAGCATACAGTGCCGCTGCCATTTTATAGGCGCTGATCACTAGCATTCTGACAATATCTTCCACTGCCTATAGCCAGGTACCCATTTTACAGACGGGAGGACTGAGGAAAATGAGAATGAAATGCTTTCCCAAGGCACTTACAACATGACCGTGGTCGGGAATCGAACACACGACCTGTAGATCTTGAGTCCAACGCCGTACCCATTAGGCCACGCTGCTTGTCACGTTTGTCACCTAAAGGAGTGAGTCTCTGCCACCTTCTAGCTGTAAGTTTGCCTGGACGTTTCTCTACCTTATATATTGTCTTTCACGCCAGCCAGTGAGTGCGGCTGTTTATGGAAAAACAAAAAACCCGTAAGAGGCACTCATTCGCAGTGAGAGCTTCTGTTTACAGTCCTCAAAGTGATTTTCTTAGCGGGAAACGGTTAAATTATTGTTTTTGTTCGATTTTCTTTCTTTCATATCTGTTTTCACCAAAGCCAATCACGTCAATCAAAGTTTGAATAGTACTCTGGGCTGGCACTGGCAGCGTTGGTATCACATGCTTTAAAAACGGTTTCAGTCACATCAATAATTACTCACTCACGTTTGGGAAGGGGAGCGAACTAAACGTGCACGCATGCCTTCGCGCCTACACACTAGGAAACATGTACCATAACGGCTAAATATTAAACACACACGCACGCACACACACACACACACACACACACACACACACACACACACACACACACACATACACACACACACACACACACATATACAGACATACATACAGACAGACAGAGAGACAAGACAGAGAGAGACAGAGAGAGAGAGAGAAAGAGACACAGAGAGAGAGAGAGAGAGAGAGAGAGAGAGAGAGAGAGAGGCGTCGAAATGAAATATTGTTCGCTTCGAAAATAAATAACCAAATAATCGATATATGAATGCCTCCACCTGCTGGGATTCTATTCTGGACCCGGGGTGGGGACAAATTAATATCTCATTAATTACACGGAGTCAATGACGCCAAGCTCTCACCTCAAAGGATTATGTAACCAGAGTAATAACGAAGTTTATATTTTGACCTAATTTGTGTTTACTCATTTTTGTTTACGTTTACGTTTAACGTCAGCTTGGAAGATGTTTGAGTGGATGTCAAGTATTATTTACGACATTGTAACAGTTCTTTCAATCTTCAGATCAATCTGTCTATCTAGCCCTTTATTACACTAACTTACGAGGGTGAATCAACAAGTTCGTGACCACTCAAAGAAGACAGAGTGAATACACCGCCTTCTTTTACAATATCTACAGGACACAACACCTACTTTAAGTACAATGCACTGTTTCCAATGCAAATAATAGGATTCTATATTAAGCAGGATGTGCATGTTCAGTAGAAGGAATGTCACATTGTGGCTGTTTTTTACCGACGACAGGAAAGATGTTCAAATTTCTGATAGCACACTTTGTCATTTCCACAGAAGGCCTGCATCATAATAAAATTTGATGCAGTTTATAGGGGAAATTATAAAAAGACTTTGTTTTCATTCGGTCACAATTCACACGTTTAGGGAACGAGATCATAAACTTTTGAATCCTCCCTCGTATTTTGGCCGCAAGCGCTCACTTCCTCATTCATGTTAAAATCGGCTTCCCTGTCCATCAAATGTCAGATAAAAATGTCCTTGCCGAGGGCAATAAAACATCAGTGTCAACATTCATAACGAGCGAGTACGTCTCATTAGCGGGAACGCGTGTAAATAAGCGTCGAAATAGGTGAAAGACGGCTGCCAGATGACCTATTTAAGAACGTGTACTTATCTATTTATAGACCCACACCCACTACATAGTTGGTCGCGCATTGTTTAATGATGAAACCTATGAGGTACACTTCAGTCTGGCCAAAATCTTAAATGATAGTTTTTTTTTAAATCACCCAATTATTTCGAGTTATGCTGATCTTCTACGGCATTCGATTTTCCTGTATCTTCCAGAACTTTCGTACACTGCGCATTTCGATCAATAGCCGCCTCAGAAAAGTTGCTGGACTGTCTTTGTATCAATTAATGTTGTTGAAGCCATTGCTGATAGTATTCAGTGTCAATGAACTTATCCCTGAGGTCGTTTTCAACGCGTGACCTATAATCTAATCTTTTTCACATTTAAATTATAGAGTGTTCCTTTACAAAACGCTTACGTCCCTCTCCTGTGTGTGTATATGGAGTATGAGGGGGTGGGGAGGGGGCGAATGCATTAGTGATATATCACGTCTTTACCAGCAGCGGGTAAAGCAAGATCACATAGTGTATATTATAGCCTCCAGATTAGATTTGCAACAACAAGGGGAAAGGTTTTCATCGATGAACTCATAACATTGAAAAAAGACGTGTATACATTAAGAACCTGGATAATGACATTACGTCAGTAATGACGTTCACACATATATTATGTGAATGACTGTATTAATCAGTTGTATGGTTATTTTTAGGAGTCAGTTAAACGTCACTATCAGATTGTGACTTCCAAAAAGTCACACATGCTTAAAAATCACCAATAAACTTGGAGGAATGGGTAAGGGTGAGAATAAAGAGACAATCAAATATTATTTCAGTGACCTAGACCTACATCACATGATTTCGAAGAAGTATAATGCCGAAATAATTTATATTACATATAGGGAAATATTCCTCTTCTATGGTATAATGTTTTATGTACTTGTATCACCCGTTAAACAGACGGATACCCAAATTAAACGAAACAAAAACATATATACCCACAAATGGCAAGAAGCCAGAGATGGTCAGTTACCCTTTTAGCAGTACTATTGAAAAGGTCAAAGAAAGTGAAGACGCAGTTAATGCCCCTGAGCGCTCCTTAAGTACTTGTCAAGCGGGTAAAACAGGGAGATTGTAATCGTCTTTAAGAAGGCAACAGCTCTGAGGGATTTCTCGACTAGGATGAACGACCTGGAAGTACTAGTTTGTTCTAGATTCGCTGTAGTCTAAAATTCGAGTGATTTTTACTTCCTTAAAAAAAAACAAAACAAACTCAGGATGCGTTGGACCTCCGGGGACATCACGTTCTTTCCAAATTATGAGACAGGCTTGTGTAGATTTCGGGTAGGCCTAACATACTGTGGTTATTTGAAACCGTTTATACCTTAAAGGTACATTTTGTGCTCGTCAAAATATTATTAATGTACTTCCTCCTTTCTGAAAAGGTATTAAACACATCTTTTTGAGTGTTGTCAATGAACGGATGATCATTGCTGTATGAAATATTAATGTAATATACGACATAAGTGGAAATAATAAAGCCATTTCATTTTCATACATACCTTCACAGTCACTTTCGTTGCTGTCACATTTTCTTTTCTTCATTTGATCAAATAACACATAAACAGATCAGCAGTATTAGCCTATCATACTACAGTACTTCTATTTTCCTTTACGTCTTTTTGATGTATAAAGAACATCAATATGAACACCACAATCACTAAAAACAACAACAAAAACAACGATAATAACGATGACAACATTGTACTGTTTGAGGAAAACGAAAAAAAAAAGTTTACATCCCAATATCTTCTCCAGTGGAAATATCAGTTTCTGCCCTGAATCGCTGAATCTTGACACCTTACAGGCAAACTGGCCACAGCTATGGAGATAGGTCAATCTTACCACACTTAAGGGCAAGTGCGCACCCTGTAGGGGTAAAATTGGGTAAAATTGTGTAAAATGAGTTTAAGGCAGTTTTTTAAACAGCAACACGTCCTTTATCGAATCCTGAAGTTATTTTCATGATACCTGTCTCAAAAAAGTGTATTTTGATGCAAAAGGAAATGATTACCCTTTATCAAATACATCCATCGGGTAATCTTTATCGTCAATTATCTCAAAATCACAGTTTTCGTCACTCTATCCCTTCGATCTGACTTTTTTCTGGTCCAATTTACATAAAATTTTGCATAGCAACTCTCCAAGCCCCTGTTTTGAGAATGTCGTGGGCTTTTTTCGATATCTTGTGTTTTGGGTGTTTTTTTTAATTTTTAAAGTTGAAAATTTTCAAAATTTTCAATGTTTTTTTATGACATTTTTAAAAAAAATTATAAAAAAAAAAACTATCAAAGAAATCAAAAAAAGCCTGTGACATTCTATTTTAAATAAAGTGATCTTTCAAATGGAAAAAAACCTCAGCATCTTACCATGTATTGTTCTCCAGATCGAAGGGTTCAAAGTTATGCAAAAGTCATCCATATTTTCCAACATGGCGGCCAAACAATTGGCGTTTCCTTAGCAACGGAGGGAGGAAATTGCGAAAAACCCCAGTTTATCTTCCTTCCTGGCCCTACGTGACCCATTTTTCACCCCAAAATGACAAAGTTCCCTTTATTAATGAAAATCACCTAGTTCTGCCGCACGTCCCCTTAATCATCAATCTAAATAACCTACATATGGCATTCCAAAAGTGGATGCTCAAAATTAGTAGCATCAAGTTCAGCCTCCTGGGAAAGTGGCGGCACGCGGCAAACCATAAAGCCTAAGAACTGTTATTATGTTTGGCTGACCTATCGTGTGTGAGACGTGAGAATCGTGGTGAGATCAATTAACAGGGGTAGAAAATAGTAATCTGATGTCACGACCTGTTGATATGAACTCCAGGTTCCGCCTGTTATTTTCTTTTTCCCCTACTGGACAGAGCAAAGTTGCAATATTATGTGTCAGTATTTAGGAAATATCACAGCATGTTAAGATTACAACCTGTATGTATTTGTAAAAGACAGACAGACAGACAGACAGACAGACAGACACACAGACAGACACACAGACAGACAGACAGACAGTTTTATTTTAAGTGTGAAATGAAAAATAATGCTTCCATATCTGGCTTTCCATACAGGTGTGCAATGTAAATATAAACCAGGATTTCTATTCTCTATACCATGTAACACTTTGTTACCAAACCCACCATGACTGCAGCATAATGACGTCATATTATAAAGGTGAAACAATGTTTCATTTATACTGAGGAGAAAAAAGTCAGTAATTCGGATTCACACAGAAACTCATCCATGGTTAGTATCTTTTAGTTCTGTTGGTACTTCTGATCATAATGTACACCAGAACGAGCATGCTTTCAGAAGGCTGGAGAAACAAGGAAATGGGGGTAGGCTTAGCCGAATTAAAATAATACGAGACCACGACAACAGTATACAAGGACCATCACAAATTGTGCTTATCTACGATTATGGATTTCTGTTATTCGCATTGGTGGAATGCCTTTTCTACCCCTGCATATAACCACTCATCTCCTCACCGTTTCCAGTTTTACAGTTGATATCAGAAGGAAACTTACTAAATTACAGCCCTGGGCCTACCTTTTCTTGCCTGCATACGTTTGAGCAGCCAGCTATAGGCAACAGTCGGTATTTTGCGATTACTTGAATTTGTCACAGTGGAGTGTTGGCGTGTAAGACTAGATCTACTTCGCCTTTCACAGCAAGATACCAACATGGGGATATTACTATGACAGTTTTCTGTGACGTGAAGCTTACTATTTCTATATCAACAATTACTGTTCTGGTAAGCACATAGATCTAGGACACTCAATGCGCCATGGCAGTTGCAAAACAAACGAAGAATCTCCCGTGAGTTGTTATGGTTTCAGCCCTTTATTCCTTATCCTAATGGGGTTTCACCGCCCTTTCTTTTCAGCAGAAAGCTATCTACTATCGGATAAATTTACAATTGTCTCTGTTGTGACGAGAATAGTTTTGTAAGTCAAAACGCGTATCCAGCCATTCACTCTAGTAGCACAGCGCACTTTAGGTCCAGCCTCCCTCGGGTGGCCACATGACCATTCTTGTGGATAATAATTGTTCCGTGTGTTGTGTACCGGTCTATCAGCTGACATTGGGCTTTAAAATTCCACCAACGTCACACATTCTAACGTCTCGTCCAGCGTAGTAATATCAAGATGAGAACTGGTTCTACCGCAACCTCAAAAAGATTGAAGATGCCTAATGTTAGTAACACCGAGGCGATAACGTAAATCTTGGTTTAGTCCATTCTGTAGATTCTATTTTTGGTCTATAGAGATCACACCAGCTAGAATCAGGCGGTAGAAAAACAACACAACACTCACTTCTTAACAGATTACGAGGGTCTCTTCGCCTCCTGTGTGCTCGTGTATGATGAGAGCTTCTAGCACTCGTAACATTACAGCAGATCGTAATCCTACAATTAGTGTATGTTGACGCATCTTTCTGCTCACACATGGGCGTGGTAACACAAGAAATTAACATTACTCAACCTTTCTTGTCATAGCCATGGCTCATCTCTGACCAGTCAGAAATAATTATGATTACTCAATAGCGCTGTTATCGTCAGTGATTGTTGAACTAACCACTTCATCCTTTGTCCAGATCACCCGGTAACCTTGGATACTTGCCACTTATTGTCCTGATTTACAGTTAAGGTTAAGATTAAAAGTAAAGTTAGGAAAGTCCACCTGGGACATAATCATTATGTACGAGCTCTCTCATGTATTGTATTGAATCAGTTCCAACCCTGTCCGTAACTTTCAACCAAATACGACAAATATGATAGAGTCCCTGGACGTTGCCTACCTCCCTACACTGGTTCTAAGTTTTCAACCAGATGATGGACGTTGGATTGGTCTTAAAGGAGAATAGATTTCGGTTGAGGAGTAAGTCTGACTCGTGTAGGAGTAAGTGTGACTAGCATCAGCCAGCAAAATACATATATAATATATGGGAATAAGTTGTTGTCTATAATTACTGACATAACCATACTATGAATAGATTAGGCAGGGACATTTAAAGCTACAGCTGTTATATATCTGCGCAAAGGTTTGCGGAAGTAGACTAGGGCTATGAAGAAAGGTCTCAACAAACAGATACAATATCAAACAAACAAACAAACAAACAAAACCAATCAAACAGACAGACAAACAACAAACAAACAAACAAAAGGATTCAATGTTTCTGTCCAGAGTGAGGCTGCTAACTCATCTCTCTGTCCGCCATGTCACGAAGTTCTCTAGGTCAGCCTACTCTGTTGGACCTCGTTATTTCCACAATATGGCTGCTGGGCAATTAACCTCGTTTAGTGGAGAAGAAAATTTACGTCGGAGAAACAGCTTTGACCCAGTGTATTCAGTTTAAGCAGTGAAATTGACCATATTAGTAGCCGGACTATTTCCTCAATAGTATTACCGCGGGAGGCGACTTTTTTCCCCCTGCAGCCCACTTTTATATATGTAATAACGACTTCCGACAAAAGGACTTATGTTGGTACTTCCTCCCAAATCACTCTTTTTTTCCACATTTGTGACCTTTTATGTCAATATCCATCTCCCAATAAAATATTTCCGCGAAACTGCAAATGCACTTGATGAAGTAACAAAACTAAGACAACACAACTTTTGTTGAAGCAAAGAGCTGATATATTCACACAGAACCACTGAGTTTTCTCAAAAAACATTTTTGGCAAAGATAAGCCATTTTGTCAGATGACATTAGCTCTAGCGGTCGCCGGCTCACCCGACCTTACGAGATCATGATTGTGTTTGTATCTGCTCACTTTCTGTCTGGGCTGCAAGTTACTCCTGCTTCACCAGGTAGTGTCTTACTGACATTTATAGTCTGTACGAGCTGTGAGACAAGTACGTAATGAGGTATTTTCGGACGGGTCAGTTACACCACGTGATCTAGGGATTGCTAGGATATTTTGATAAATGACGAGTAATCATACATGAGCAGAGCATGTAAACAAACCAACGTGTGGGCAAGATTTCCTAGTTCACGTGATGGAGCTGAAAATACCTAACTGTGTGAATGATATAGAACAGTCTACATTAATATACGACAACAGATTCTGTGAGGTGCTAGAAAGACTATGATGTGCTAATGCGCCGACAGACAAGCACACAGTTGTATGAAAACATAGCACCGTCTACAGAAACTGATGGAAACAATTGAATGAGATGCTGAACAAAGAGCGTGATGCACCAATGACCTGATAGACAAACACGTAGATGTGCGAACACCATCTAACCAGTGACGCCTGATATGCTGAGAACTGCAGGTGACGCCATGCCAGTGAAAGAGAACGGGCAGATGGAAATAAAAGCAGCAGAGGCCGGCCTAGAGTGTCCTAGAGTAAAGGAGGACTTTGTGTTGGAGGACTTTGTGTTGGAGGACTTTGTGTTGGAGGACTTTGTGTTGGAGGACTTTGTGTTTACATTGTGCACTCATGGATCATTCTCCTTCCAATCTTCCCACACGTGGATCTATGTTTAAACCAGGAAGTAAGAAATATGCTCCGCCCAGTGTTTAAAATAGTATCAGCCAGTCAGAATTATTGATATCTTCCCACACGTTAATCTATGATTAAACCAGGAAGTAAGAAATATGCTCCGTCCAGTGTTTCAAATAGTATCAGCCAGTCAGAGTTATTGATATCTTCCCACACGTGAATCTATGTTTAAACCAGGAACTAAGAAATATGCTCTGCCCAGTGTTTCAAATAGTATCAGCCAGTCAGAGTTATTGATATCTTCCCACACGCAAATCTATGTTTAAACCAGGAAGTAAGAAAATATGCTCCGCCCAGTGTTTCAAATAGTATCAGCCAGTCAGAGTTATTGATATCTTCCCACACGCGAATCTATGTTTAAACCAGGAAGTAAGAAAATATGCTCCGCCCAGTGTTTCAAATAGTATCAGCCAGTTAGAGAGTTATTGATCAGCTCCGTTTCGATTGTGATCCCATCACGGAAGCTTTGTTCCTGATACACTTGAACGTAAGATGTCTTTCTCTTCCAATAAAACAAAGTCATAATGTTTCAGATTCATCTGCCAGTCCTATTTCTCTATATTTACACGTTTGCGTTGGATTCTGTCAAGGACCCTTTGCGCTTATTTCATGTTTGATTCGTACACGCTGACAAAATCTACATGATGAAACATGTCTAGACTCTGTACACAGTAGGCCTTCTCAGGCATAGGCCACTTAGTGTTCTACATAGACAATGCCTAATACAGTGCAGCTCACTTTCGCACTAAACAAAAAAGTCGTGTGATTGTGTCATAAGATCTCGCTGTCGAAAGTAACCGATGCATTAGTCAATAAAATTCAACGTAATAATATGCCTTAGGCCATCATAATTTCCCTGAAAAGGAAAAGTGCAAAGCGGAAGTAATGGTTGTTGGAGTTGTGGCTTGCGATGCACAGACGACTGTGCATGAATAATAACATGACTAACAACTAGAGTTATCTTTTTTTTTTGTTCACCTTCTCTCATGCGTCATCTTCATATTACAAAACGCAATATTTCAGGGAAGTAAAGTATTAGAAGCAATACTATCAAAACATCCGTGTCTCGATCTTTTATACCTAAAGTACCAATTTGTCACTCTGAGGAGACTGCTCTTATCTCATGAGAATCTTTAACAGGTCATTACCTAACAGTGCCATATCCTCAGGGGGCTTTCTGGCGTTCAGGAAAGATGCTCTTTACGCAAAGAAATAACTTTTCGCACGGCACGCTCTCTCAGTCCCCTCTGGTATTTTTCCTTCTTGGGGCGAGAACTTCAGTGTCTGATACCGATAGGTCCATCATGACTGACATCATTGATTGGTTAGATTATTATTGATTGTTTTTTTAATTAACTAGTTAGATGATTGATTGAATGATTGGTTGATTGATTGATTGCTTGATTGGTTGGTTGGTTGATTGATTGATTGATTGATTGTTTGATTGATTGATTGATTGATTGATTGATTGATTGATTGATTGATTGATTGATCGGCCAATAGGCTGACAGTACAGTATTGATCTATCCCACCATTTTTCTTCAATAAATATATGCCTGCATACTACCTCTAGGTATTATTTGTTTAAAACAGGGATAGACAGTAAGAGATGTGATTGAAATTCACCGTGAACAGCATGTTGTCCGCACTCTTGTCACCTGCTTTTCTTCCCATGATATAAAACTGACGTGTTACCTCAGTACCTCTTTTACTTCAGAAGTCTAAACGATTTGTCTCAAATGACCATCCACAACCTTTTTTTTTTTTTTTTCTCGCTGAGCTTTTGAAGACAAAAGTAGACCGATCAGTCCATGATTACAGATATTCTTTTTCACTAAGACCGAGATTTAGGAGACGGGTACTTTCTTTGAGAAATTGGACATCACGCACACTTTCAGTACTCCTTTTTGACCTCGCCAATAGAAAATTTAGAAGCCATACTTTCTTAGCCAGACAGTTTAAGTCTAAAATCAATTTTCAATAAGGATTAACAGGAGCGGTTGAAAGCTGCATCTCTGAATGCACATTGAACGAAAAGGCGACAGACAATCTCTTTTCATCGACCACAGACAAGACAAACCCGTTGCACTGATGCAAATCTCCAGTCATGGAGTCCTGAGACTAACTTGCACTGCCATCAGAGCTTAAACAAAATCTGATACTCTCTACAATTTACTGAGGAATTTTTCCGATGCGGAGAATTGAGAATGTGGAAGAACACTGCTGTGTCCTGAATACATTGTGTGGCTGGTGCCCGTGTAGAATGGCCTAAATCGCAAACTAAAAACCGACTTTTTCAATTCTTTAAACAAAACACAAAGATACTGATCAATCGGCCTTTGCATCTACCATCTATTATGTAACAATTCCATTATTTCACAAAGATTGGAAGAAGGGGTTAAAGGATGTTTATCCAAGAAAGAAGTATTCAGCGAAACCTCAAGCAGTGTACCATTATATTTTAACAAAGAGTTTACGAAAATTAACAAGGATTCGGGCATCTCACCTTTATCTCAACCTTTGACATAACCTTCATACATGTGTGATTCAGTCGCTCAGCACATTATTTGCTTTGGTCACACACTGCAACATGCTGAAAAGTATCACATTCACACAATACTAAATCGATGCCTGCTCCTGATGCGGTCGAATGATTACGGAGTTGGACTCGAGATCTAGATGGTGTGAGTTCGATTCTCAACCACGGCTACTTTGTAAGTGCCTTGAAAAAGCATTTCATTCACATTTTCCTCAGTCTAACAAAGGGTAAAATGAATACCTGGCTATAGGCAGCAAAAGATATTGTCAAAATGCTAGTGATCAGCACGTGTAAAATGGCAGCGGCACTGAATGCTCCTCATAGAGTTGAGAAAGTCCTAGAGTGATAGGGTCTGCTAGAGTAATAATAGTGGATATCGCACAAGCGGGCATACGAGACGTATAAACCGAATCATTTTTAAATAACAGAAAACACAACTAGTATATTTCTACTTTTATCCACGTCTAGCCAGCCAAAACTTCAGAGTACAACAGATTGGACCGTCAATGCAGACAATTTCCAACTAACATAGACTTTCATCCATTTTGTGGTGAAATTTATTTTCTCATTTGTTGTCATCATTTTCTCGTTATCCGAATTCCCAATACATTTTGTGACAGTCGCGCTGATTTCTGATACTATTTCTGTCTTCCTGGACGACAATGGCAAAGCATTCCGTGAGCGGAGTACGTGATCCATTAACATTACAATATATTCTTAGACACATATGTCGCTCGTAGAATCATGCTTAGCATCACAGATACTTGAAATGTCAAGAGATTCCAGTAAAGTGTGAGGGCCATTCCAAAGACACACGACTTCAATATATCTGTCAAGGAATGCTTTCAGTGGTGTGCACAATAACTGATTCAACGTTATCGAGATCTTTGAACTGCCCTAGCCGCAGGGTTAACAAACCATGCACTCAATGGGGCAAAAAATAAAAAAAATAGCTGAACGATAACAAAGCAGTACTTTTCTAATCTTCATGTGAGTTTTCCCTTACAAGGGCTCGATTTCAGGGAAGTTGTCACGGAAGACAGAGATGAGAATCTGTGGTTCAAACTACTGACCCAAAGAATACCTTCAATCGCATTAACCCTCTAGTGCCCACTGGTCCATTTTGTCAACCCACACAACCCAGTGGTCCAAATATGGCACGGATGTTTCAGTGCCCGGAGGTCCAAATTTGAACCAACATTTTTCACCTGTTAAATATTGAAATTGGTCAAAATCAATGTTTTATATGTATTTTGGGTGGCATTTGAGGTGTGTATGTGAATTTTCAGAATTTTCCTTCCAATATTTCTATGCCTGGGCACTAGAGGGTTAAGACAGCCAAGAAATCAATCCGTGTTTCTTGCAGACTAATGTTGTCACAAAGGCGATCATAGCGGTACAGATTGTGCCATTGTTTCCTGTTCAATACCTTTTATCATGTGCATTCTCTGTAGATTCATTCTTGAATAAAATGGCGGATTATTGGCTAATACATTTTTACTATACCATGTCGTGTATATTTAAATTAAAAAAAATTCGAATATCTAAGTAGAAGTTTAATGCTCCTCTGTTGAAGACATTCTGATCTGAATATTCAGACCATCAATGCTCTCAGTAGGCGAGCTTTTTTTCCTCACTATGTAAGGAGGAAGAAGGGTTTAATAATGACTTTCACCTTCGCTCGGTAGAGATGACCTAGGATGCTCGCTATAATAACAGCTTTAATGAATCTCCATGAGACATCTTGTCAGCTATTCACGAGCACATGCCTGGAAGAAGGCCGGCCTTCCTGATACTCCCTCTCTGATTATACTGGAGCAATTAGGGCTCACATTCATCCATTCACTCAGCCAGTGATCATTGCATGCAGTCACTCGCTCACTCACTCATTCATTCATGTTCATCTCTAGCTTGTCGTTCCTGTCTATTTACTGATAGTTTTAAAGAGGGCTTAGCTTCACTTGACCAACTTCTCTTTCTTTCTTTCTTCCTTTTTTTCTCTTTCGGTTTGTCCTTTTTTCTTTCTTTCTTTCTTTCTTTCTTTCTTTCTTCCTTTTTTTCTCTTTCGGTGTGTCCATCTTTCTTTCTTTCTTTCTTTCTTTCTTTCTTTCTTTCTTTTTTTCTGTCTTTCTTTCTTTCTTTCTTTCTTCCTTTTTTTTGTCTTTCTTTCTTTCTTTCTTTCTTTCTTTCTTCCTTTTTTTCTCTTTCGGTGTGTCCTTCTTTCTTTCTTTCCTTTTTTCTGTCTTTCTTTCTTTCTTCCTTTTTTTGTCTTTCTTTCTTTCTTTCTTTCTTTCTCTTTCGGTGTGTCCTTCTTTCTTTCTTTCTTTCTTTCTTTCTTTCTTTCTTTCTTTCTTTCGCTTTGGTTCACCATCTTTAGCCTCTCGTCCCATCCTTACCGTTCCTTCTTTACTTCTCACCCATTCGCTCGTAATATTCATCACTGTTCTTCCTTCATTCCCACGCTCTTTCTATCCCTTCATGAACATCTCCCACACCCACTCTTTTGTGACATCATCATACATAATCACATGGGCATCTGTCTACACAAACAAACTTCAAGACTGTCTTCGGCTGGATGGAGATTTCTGCCTCAAGATCCTTCTTTAATTAATAAAGCCCGGAGCAGAGGCAGTGCCAACATCAGACGGGAAAATCTCAGGAAAACCCCAGAAAAACAAGATTTCCCTTTTAATTCCTTCAATTTAAGCCCTGGCCTCCATGCATGTTTTCCAGTGTGCTCGTGAAGGTAAACAAACCGTATTGGGATAGTTGGAGGCCACATTGTCACAAGAAATGTCTGAGAATGAACGTAGACTCGTGTTTGGTTTTTTTTTTTTTCAAAGCCAAAATATGTAGGCTATTCAATCAACTTCGCAGTATCGACTTTTCGCTTATTCGAAGCTTAGGTCCAATGGCAGCTATGCGCTGGGTAAATCCTTTCCGGACGATAAAGATAGGTGTTACTTATTATCCGAAAGTTGTGGTTGTGCGCAGCCGTGTCTCGTTTTCTAATAAAAAAAAATAATAAATAACAAAAACAAAAAAAACCCGTTTTTTTCATTGGAATAAAAAATGTGGAAAAAGTCATGCACTTTACGGATGATTGCGACAAACGCTCAATCTGTATCAGCAAAAAGACATAATGCTGTTAAGCAAACTATTGTCTTAACAGAAAACAAAAAACAGCACCACAACTGCTCTCAGTCAAGCCGGGCTTCCTCCTTAGATTCCAAGTTAACAGAAAAATGCCTGGAGATGACAGAGGTTTGGAAGAAAATACCGTTAAGTAGCACATATGACAACCAACGTTCGTTCCTGAGAGGAACAGTCGTCTTAGGCAGGTGGTCGCCTTACACGGGTTGATTTATGTCTAAGTATTAAAAACTTCTTTTCATCTAGTTTAAAAGTTACTATTCTTGATTGGATGTTTTAGGCTACAATAGAAAGGCAAATTTTAAGCGAATGTTCCGATTACAAAGAAATCCTTTTTATCCCTATGATTGGCTGTACAACCACTAAATAGTTCTTAGAAGAATTCAGCCTGGACAAGTAACTTTGTGCGCTAATAGTTATTACGGGAAACATCACTGACAAGACTAACACCCCATTTTACAAATGGGCAGGCAGGCAACACGCCAGCGGCGAAAGAATACCTAGCGCACCGAAAGGCATCATAGACGAATGCATTAGACTCCGTGAAAAAGNGAGTCATGGAATGATCAGGCATGCTGGGGTAAAAACAGTGTGAAATCGCATGCGCTTGCATTGCAAAATTATTACTATTATATTTATGACTATTTTGACAACAAAGGGTGTGGTCATAGTAAAGAACAAAAAATACATCACACGTCTAGGGCACCCAAACGGTGTATAACGCCCTGGTTCTCCCAAAATTACAAGGGAATAAACTAACACATCGCACAACACACAACAGCTTTTCCCAAACACAGAACACCTGGGATACCATGGTCATGGGTGGTCCTTGAAAGAATATTCCTTTTGAAAGTGCTCCTCGTTTTAGTAACAAAGAGAAATAAATACTTTGATGGTCTAGAATGTCAAAATCTTATCTTAGCACATCTGTTGTGTCACATGCTTTTTAACCACAACTGCCGCCTACAACATTGTTGCTGTTAATTATGGTGTGGGGGTGGTGATGGTGGTAGTGGTGGTGATGGTGGTGGCTGATATTGTTGTTGATGCTTCTGGAGCAATTGCTGGTGCTGTCCACCCTCTTTGTGCTAAGGGAAGGCTGGCGTCCAGCGGTTAGTCCAAAGACTATAAAGCGAATGTAAAAATAATGTGGAAATGAATCAGACGATACGTAGAAGCTGCAAGCCTATAAGAATCATACGGAGGACCCACAACTAGGTGACAACAGGGACAATATTAGCAGACTTTGTATTTAGTCTGAGTCTGGGAAACTACCACCTATGGAGCTGTCCTGACCTCAAGGATGTTGCTTTCAGCCACAAGTAACCAGTAGCAAATCAAGTTCTCTACAGTGTACGTCTTATTTCCAAGGTCCTCTATATTGTGTAGTTAGATTTTCTGGTGCTAACTTTAGACTGTACTTGTATTGCTGCGGTGAAAGCATTTTCATAAATTCTAACAGCAAAAAGAGTTTCTACTTCTAGACGCAGCTGCTTGAAGCCATTCAGGATTATTCGGATATTGTGTTTGCTTCCTGCTTCGGCTCTTACCCCACATGACGTCAGCAGCAAGTTGTCGGAAATCTTCTTGTGCCTGCAGAGGACCGTCAAATTTACCAGCAGGTAAACTTGAAGACATGGGAGAGAATGCAGAAGAGAAAGCAGAAGACCAAGAAAACGACGACGACAATAACGACGACGACAACAAAGAAGAAGAAGAAGAAAAAGATACATGTAGCCAGCGTCAATTGAGAATCACAGAAGAGAACTAGTGAAATTGAAAGAAGGGGAGTATTTGGCTGGAGGTTCGTGGACATTTGAAACTATGACTCATGATCAATGGCCCTCCTCCATACTTCTACCACCCCCTTCCAACCGACAGAATGGAGAAGTAATTACGTCAAAGCCTCTTTCTCCCTGCCTAAATAATAAAAAAAAAAGAACCAAAACGCCATCACGTTTATCTCTCATTCTTTTATGGCTGACCGTAAACTTCCACCCGGGACTTTTCGGAACATAAAAATCTCCCTGCTACACTAAGCAACAGCCGCCTCAGCCAGGGTTTTCCAACTGTGTCCAGGCAGTGAGTGTCCGAGCAGGTCTGAATAAATGTGGCAACACCGGCGTATGTCATTTTCTCGAGGATTCCTATAGCAAAAAAATTAACTGACGGCGCCACGTGACGAATCTCTGTCAGAGAAGTATACATTATATATACGGAAGTATCAGTCTCTAAGCAAGCCATTACGGATGCGACTGTTGAGGAAGAGTAAACAAAGAGTGTCCTGTTTGCGAGTGGTACTTGCTTTACTTATATCTTTGCCTCATTAATTAGTAAATAATTATATTACCATTGACTCTTGCCACATCCTTCTCCGACACAAAACCGTTGATTAAAATAAAGTTCCATGAACAAATTTTAAACCGTAGATGGCGGCCACCATTTTGCCTAGCTCTCACTTCTGGTTTACCGCAAAAGAATTAAAATTTCCAACTAAGTCTAGAAGCTGTGCACCCCTCTCCGCCGCACTCGGAGAGCTTAAAAAAAAGACAACAACATATCTTGCTCAGCCGAGATAGTGAGATATATATTATTATCATCAGTTTGTATTGTTTTTGTTCGCTCTAACTTCTATCTCGGGGTATTGCGGACGGCGGGTTCAGTCGTCACTCTCTATCCAACCGAAAGAAGCTCCAACCGGTCTGTCTGGTATCAATGCGGTCAGGCGGCACCAACCTGGCAAGGCAATAACATGGCGTTATCCGGCGACACTTCTAGCGTCCCTGCCACACTGAAGGTTTAGTATTACGACATAATTTAAATTTCAGTTTTCTTTCGCTGGTCTGCAGTGCTTAGCTGTTATTTTCTTGGGATCGAAATTGCCCTCAGGAATCGGTGGGAAGAAGAAAAGTTTCTCTGCACTTTTATTTTACTATTGACAAAAACAAAACAAAACACAAAGTACAGCGGAAAATGATATCCATTTCTAGCTCTCTGTTTTCTTCACCAAAATTCATTATCTCAACCTGAATAGGCCAGTCCGTTCTTTTGTTGTTGTTGCTGATTGGAATGGATATTGCGGCCAGCAGCCACGTTATCGCTGCACGCGCATCACTTGTCAAGAAAACAAAAGCTTTGAGAGTCATCAAAGAGAAATAGCATGCACATTTCATTAGGCCCACGCGAGGAAAGTTTCTATATTAACATAAAAACAAACTGATAAGAGAATATGCCAAATTTCTTAACGAGTGTTCTAAGGTTACAAAGGACGAGTTCGGTCACCATGACCCCAATAAGTGAGCACTGTTTCTTTTCCAGCAGTCATACTGTCGCAGTTGTTATGTGGCTGTTTTTCGTTATCATCGCTTATCTACATCAAGTTTAAAGAGCATATTTTCTTGATTTGAAATCACCTAAATTTGAAGGCCTTCACTAAGGCAGGCCAAGTAATAACTCACTGTTACATTGTAAGTATCGTAATATTTGAACATTTTCCATAAACCAAGGCAGTCGTTTATAAAACATACGCAAAATACAACCCTTTTATCTTGATCTTCTTGATACAAATAATTAAAATAACTGATCTTCCTGTGCGGTCGCACATTCCACAAGTACGGCTAAGACAGTAAATCTAAGACTTGATCTACGTATCTTCTTACAAAAAAAAAAAAGCTGAGTTGTGTGTATAGATATCCGTGATGATTTTTCAGTTGTTGTTTGTGATAAACTTCTAGAGATATCCCAAGGAAAACGTAAAATGTATCGTCAACTTCCCCAGTACAGATCTAAATTTCAGCTGAGACATTCTTCTCTCGAGTGGCCACGGCATTGTACCGTAATTTATGTTTGTATTGATATCAGCGGTGTTTTTGATTACTAGCCTATAAAAGCCCTCTGGCCCTGAGATCTGACTAGTAGAAATTACAGCCCTAAGAGATTAATAGGCAGAACATGTTGGAGGTATCAATCCTCGTGCGAATATTCCACATTCTGATTTTTTGTAGCTGATACTTATGTTGGCGAAGAAAAGGATGCATGCTTTGAAGTCCACTTACCATACGTCACTTCCTACTCATTTATTTAAAGTATATGCTTAAGCTGAGTGAGGAATCACTTTTGGTCTCTAAAAATCCTATATCTTTTTTTATTTAATTGTGATCAGCGTATTTTAAGTAATACATGCAAATTCTTTACTTCTTAACTTCGCTGGTTTAGACGGCACTTTCTATTTTTATAATTCTGGATTCAAAGACTGAGGAAAACAATGATGATGATGATGATATTATTACTGGTATGTCTCCTTATAGCTACTGTCTTGTAGACCTATTTGTCGCCAGTGCCATTTCCGTTGCAGCCAAGGCTGCAACCATCAAATTAGGTTGTTGCCGCAGTGCAATAATGTTATTTACTAATCTAAGCCCCAGTGCCATAAGTCAGTACTGCAGGTACTCAACAACAAGATTCTCTGTAGGGTCTTCGATGCCAGGACGACACGCTAAGCGCCCATTTAGTACCTTTCTCAGTATGCGACCAGAGACTTAAGACCAAGTGGGAATGTTACTAATGGAGAGAGCGTCAATAGCGATTATCGCGTCTGGTACCAAAGGGCGTCTCCATTCTCATCTCTCTGTTTCACCCTTTTACCAAGCACATAATTTTCAGCTTTCTATGGAACGTGGTGGGTGCTTGTGGAACAATGTGTGGCATAACTACTTAATCGAAACTGACGCACATCGCCAGCTTTATGTCAAATTACCCACCAGCAAGATAAGATGTCGTGGTGGGTTGATTCAATTACTGGTAACTCGATACCCAAGATGTGGGCCAATCGATGAGTATGTCTGCACCTGGGAAGACGTGGACATGTAGGGATAAACATGAACTTAATAAAAGGCAGAGAATGATGAAGTGAAAGAACTATTTCATGCCACTCAGCAGAAAGCCAGTCTTTAATTTTCAAGACCAAAGTCTTGCATCCCCTCAGGGTTGGCTATTGTGGGATCTTTGCTGCTTCATTAAAGACTTAACATCTCCCGTGCGGAGTTTTCTTCAGCCAGGGAGGTTTTTTTCAAGAAGTCACACCACCGTCGGCTTTCCTCCTCTTGACACAGTTGTCAAGACCTAACAGTCTGGGTTGGCCCTTCACCGCTTGCTCCGTTCGGTACCTCTTGAGAAATATCTATGCTTTAAACCTTTTTCGTCGTTCAGATTTCAGGAGAACAGCAAAGGGTAGACAACCTATGTTTATTTGCGTGTGTGTGTATAATAATTATATGTGTGGGTGTTGGGGGTGGGGCGGGGGGTGGAAGAGGGGGCACATAATTCACCGAACTTGAGAGGTATCTGGGGCAAAGGGGTGAGGCGAGAAGGGTTGGGGCATCTGTGTTTTTCTGCGCTATTCTTACTGCACTGTCATATATTAAACTTGAATGATAATAGTAATAATATTGAGAGCACAGTATCCAGGCAAGTCTGTCTATACAACCCCAAAGTATTATAATTTCAAGTCCGCATTACCTTATTCACCTCTCTGTGGAGCACACAGGCACTGAATTCGGACAAGAGGCTTTCTTTCACCTCCTATAGCAGGTACTCATTTAACAGACGGTGGCCTGAGGAATATGTAAACTGTATTCTATCCTTAGCAGTAGTATTCATAACGGGAAATAGAAAACACTTCCATGCCTGCAGTCAAGTGCGTCTTTTGGAAACATGACGTGCTGTTTCTTATGGTAAGGATCCTTGGATGGAAAGAAGATAAAAAAAAATTGCTAATAAAACATAAGTGCGACCAAAGTACTAGCGTTACACTGGTCATATCACTGTACAATTACCAACAGCAGCCACTGGTCAGTCTCATCTCATCTCCTTTACTGCCAGCTTCAGCGATCGGACGCGGTGTAAAGCTCTGTGCAATGGTTACGTAAATGGCAAGATTGTTCGTGAAAGCTGAATGGCGCTTCTCTCTTCTCCAACGTGGGTCTCCGGCGGTGACCCCAAAACGAATATGAGGAAGGTCGATCCTGTTCATAATTCATCTAAATGGGTTTGCACTTTCTAGATGTCCGAGGTTTATTCATTTTCCTTCCTGGTCCCAACGACTTCTCTTTAATATATTCAGCTGAGATATATGTACATGATGTATATAGTGGTTGAGTAAGGCGTTAGACTACATTTGTTGGCTTTCCAGAATCCCATTCTAAAGTAGGGAGTGCAATGTTGCCTCCAATCGTACCTCCTTACAGCGATTCCCACCTGTCTATTGCCTTATCAATCCAATTTTAATCACTTTCCCATTCCATCTATCAGTCTGTAGGTCTTTCTTCCTGTCTAGTATTTGAAACAGTTGATGCATTTGGGCTGTGAGACCATCTAGATAGATAGATAGATAGATAGATAGATAGATAGATAGATAGATAGATAGAATAGATAGATAGATAGATAGATAGATAGATAGATAGATAGATAGATAGATAGATATGGCTATTCTTTCTCAATCCCTTCATCAATTCGTATATCCCATTCTCTCCATCCATCCATCCATCCATCCATCCATCCATCCATCCATCCATCCATCCATCCCTCCATTTATCCATCTATTCATCCATTTATCCACACATCCATCCATCCATCCATCCATCCATCCATCCATCTCTGTTCCTTGTGACTACCATCTCTCATTCCCTCATCAATCGTCATTATCAGCGGCTTATTTCTGTCGCTTCTTGTCATTATTTTATTTACGACCGTAGTATATACGCACGTATGTATTTTGTTTTCTATGTCCTTTTATTTTGCTCTGCCTTTCCTGTCCTTCCTTTGTCTTCTTCTTCGTCTTCTTCTTCTCCTTCTTTCACTCATACGTCAATATCTACGTTCATTGATCTCCCCTACACGTCATCACATAGATAATTTCGGTCTTCTTCCTTTCATCCACAAGCTCTGCTTTTCCCCTTTTCTTCTTTCCAGGTCAGATTTAATTCAATAATATTCCTCATATCTCTTGCTCATGTCGTCACAACATAAATGCATCAGGTTCCTCTTACTTTTCTTCTAAATCTCTTCTCCCTTACTGCCCGCTCTCTCGTTCTCTCTCGCTCCCTCTCTCACTCCCTCTTAGCTCACACACATAATTCAATAATTCACATAATGCATTACTTTTCCTGAGCTCTGGAACCGCTCACAATATCTCGGCCGTTGGTTCCCTGGTTCCTGTTTGGTGGACAATCTAATAGTCAGTATTACACTGGCCACGATCCAGTTTTGCATAGTCAGCCAGTCTTTGTACGTTATCCCCTATCTCAGCTTTCAAATCAGTGTTGCCACTCTAGTCTTGTGCTTTTCTACTATAGAGTGATTGTTTCCCCTACATTTTCCTACGCAAGCAAATTGAAAGAAAATAAATCCAATCATTTTACTTAAAAAATATATATATATAACAAAGGAAGAAGAGGGAAACTTGGCATTTTACCCACTTTATCGTATTTTCACGATTTTTACCAACAATTTATGAACGATTTTCTCCTACTTTATGAACCATTTTCTCTTACGCAAGGCAAATGTGGCTTTCCGTAAAGCCATTTTACATCACCGTAGGGGAAAATCCTCTCCAGTGGCAACACTGTCTCAAATCTCAGGCTGCCTCTACTATGATGGTCTAACCAAGCTTTCTACACAGAAATGGCCGATTATATTATTTAAAGCTGCGTCATCCGATTATTACCGGTGAAGGACAAAGCCCGCTCACAAATGACCATAGACACTGCTTCCACTTAGATAGATTTGCTTGCATAAATGAAATATTAGACGTTTTTCTTTACTTACGGTGGGACGCTAAACTGAGAATCTGCAACGTTCCTTTACAGTCTGAGATGTTTTATCCGCGAAATTACGAAAAAAAAAAAAGAAGACGCTCTGCTGTGTAGTGTCTCGTTATGTCTCTTCTGTTCTTTTTTACCCAGGGAAGGTCTTTGTAAATTATGATTTCCTCAGTTGGCTTCCTTAAAGGAAAGTTACATCGTCCTACAGATCAGCTTAAATCACGCGATACCCTATTATTCCAATACAACAGTCTTTCACGTGTTTGACAACACGATATAATGCCTCTGCCTGCCCTAGACAAACTTATGGGTTACGTTATGCAAATTCCGAATTCTTACACCTACTGCGCGCGTGGTGGCCATACGCTTTCGTCAAATACGTTCTATCCGCACGGCCAAACTTTCTAGCCAGTGCTCTGCGGGATGATCACACGTCGGTATGAATCGTTTAATTCCACTGTAAACGGCAGCTTTTTAAAAACAAAATCATGCTAAAGCAATAAAAATGCAGAATATTTTACCTGGCTTGCACGGTCAAACTTTATTTTTTAATTTGGATGACCAAAACCTTAACTGAAAGCGGAATAATACATTGTCAGATAGAGGTGTCTGTAGTTGCTGGAACTTCAATGATGTCATCAATTTTACCACAAGCCGTTGCTATTCTGGGAAGGGGAATAACTCTAGACGCAAGGGCAAATCCCGGTCACTCCAGCTCATTTTATTGCGTCATATTATACACGCATGCGATAACAAGACGGTGCTCTTTCTTCGCCAAATTGTCACGGTATGCACCACGTATAATTTTCAGAGAGAAAAAGTACTGGAAAACAAACTAAAAAAAAAATATTTTTGACGAGCGTGTCCACCCAACTCGTTTTTCACGGTTTTGAGAAAACCCGGGTAAACGTTTGTATAGCCAGTATCTTTAAAACATTAGTTCTCGCTGTACAAGACGGTTTTCTTTGATTTCTAAAGCATATGAACATGATTCATGATTAAATAAAGAGCGTTGTATCCTTATTCCATTTTAGCCTAGGTCTGACATAGCCCAGTGTGGTAGCACTGTGATGATTTCAAGGCTCATTGTCTCTCTAATTCACAAAGTTGTAGGCCTTAGGGTTTCCGCACAAATCCACAGCATTGGCTTTAATCTAATATGATAATATGTGGTTTTGTTATTGGAGATCACATTTTTCGTTGTGTTAGCAAGATGTTTGATCTCTTCAGGTGACTGTGAGGTCAGATTCCACTAGGTATAAATTATATACAACATGTGTTTGCATGACACATGGTCAACAGAAATAAACAAATATCTGTGGAAATCATTATCTTGGGCAATAGTATTCACAGTCCTTAACTTCATGAATTCTCACACAAGCACAACATCTGTCAGTTTAATGGAGCTTTGGGGAAGAGGTGTTTCCGGGGCTTCAAATGCATTCAGTTACTGATATCCTTATTAGTATAATTTATTNCCCGGACCTCCATCTCCATGATGAACCAAGCTGCCACGCCTCTGTTCTATGTATAAAAGTGCGTTTAATTCTGCCAGACAAGATCGTATCTTCACTTGGTCTGATTTGGACCTTGACCTATCGAGCCTCAGAACGCGCTCAGAGAGTCTCTGTGGACAGTGCCCGAGCAAGATTTGAGTAAGAAGATTTGCTGTTTGAATAAGAAAGATCCTCCCGTGCAAGCAAGAGCTAGAAACTGTGCGACAAAGTACACGTTTGTTCCAGACTTCATCTATTCTATGTAGTCTCAGAAAGACACACGTTGGTTTGTTTTTTCAGTTGCTTAGTACGCAGTAGGTCCCCCAATTTCATTCCCATTCCCCCCTTTCCCCTTTCCCACGTATGTGCCTGTCCCCACAGCGACTGTGGTGAGGAGAGTTTGTGTAAGAGCATTTCCATTGTGATCTGACGTGTTTTAGTCTGCAGACATTAACAATGGGCATCTATCCTGCTCGACGGCATCGACAAAATCCGCATGGGGGCTTGGAATACCGTCTAAATTATAATACCCAAAGGGTTCTGATAGGGTGCAGTTGCGGGGGCTAAGGTGTAATGAACTTCCGGTAATAGTCTCGTTATTTCTCGGGGTATGATGTTTAAAAACGAGATCCTGTTTTAAGTGACTATTTTGGAATATAAAGCCTAAAAGGCATTTTATATGACATCCCGACAAAAAGTTTTGATGACATTCCTTCAAAAATATAAACTCTGTAAGACATGATATTCCGGAATTTAAAATGACAAAAACGCAAATGGCACTCCAGAAATTTAAAGTATAATCCATGGCACGTGCCATTCGGATATATAAAATATATAAGACATAATAATATAATAATAATAATAAATAATAATAATGACAATATGTTGTGATCCAGCAGTAAATGTCATTACGTATGACGTCGGCTGTACGGAACTACTGTAAACCCTCTGACAGACAATTTTACCTCTAAAGATAGGTCACCATCTCTTGTTCTCAATCCAACACCCACACCAGCCCCAAGCAGACACCCCCCCCCCTAAAAAAAACAAACAACTATACCACCACTATCCCGACCATCAAAGACCTCTAGACAGACAGCCGGCACAAAGTGTCACGTGCCACGATGGACCTCCTATGACACGAATGACCTCCCTACGTCCAATTCATCTATATTGCAAATCTCAGACGGACAGTGATCGCGAACGATATGTCAACTTGACTGAACGAATTTATTGATAAGTTCATGTCATCTTCAGATCCAAACTAGACCATTCTTAGAGACCACAGAACATTCGATATCATGTTTTCATTCCACACGAACGTCCACCTTCAGACATCTCAGAATGAAACATAACATATTATTGCACCAGACGCGGACATTAATACTGGGCCTGGACAATATCGAATATTGTATACTATTATCGAGTACAGCTGGACTAGTTGTTCAAGTAGTTTTCCACGATTAAAAGAAAAATACAAAAACAACTGTATACTTAATTACTATACTATTCTTCAACTAGACATGTATTTACATGATGTTGAGCTGTTGTTAATAACAATAAGATTTATGTGACAGATGATTAGGGAGATGTATATCTTATTTCTGAAAGCACAGTGTAAATGTTAAGTTGTCAGCATACTCCACAATCGTCTTGTTGAGGCAATGCAAAGTCTGCGACTGATTTGTTCAGAATCCCAGGCCATTTCTCACGACCGTATTTAGACCACTAAAGAAAGTTAATGAGAGAGAGGGCAACTATTCATATTTTGGCAAATTTCGGACTTGCTAACGTAACAGTAGATATGTCGGGGCCAATAAAGAATGACATTTCTACACTCTGTGTCTGATATTCAAAGTGGCAGTGAGATTAGAATGCAGTTTAGACTTTCACAATAAAATAGCATGTTTTTGATTGGTCACATTTATTCGCTGCACAGGCCCCCACACCACTTTTCTTGTCGGTATCTCTATTCCACACGCTATTTTCCGGCAAATGCGATCTTTGCAGTCAATACCACGGCGGAAACATACTCTCAATAACTCAGCAATGTGCAAAACCTATCAATATTGACGAACCATAATATATCCGAATCGTTTGCGGACTCTGTATTTGGAATCGCCCGTCTTGCAACGAAAACAGCATTACTGAAGTCAAAAATAAGCCTTCCAAACAAAAACAAAACAACTGTACACCCAAATCAAAGATCAGCAGATGCAGACACTTAAGGGATTCCTGTGTCCAGGGAGATAGTGACCGGAAGAAATGCCAGCCACAGAGGGGAATTGTGTTCAGACACAGATGTAACGAAACGCGTCATTAGTTAGCAGATGATCGGCCCTGCTTACGTCTACCCCTCTAGTATCTGGGCCGCTTAATGGAAAATTGGGCACTATGGCTGTAATGTGGGCGAGGGGACGCCGGTTNGGGGGGGGGGGGTGGAGCCGATGGGACTTATATAAAGATATGGTGCATGGTTAGAAGAGATCGATGCCTCCGCTTAAAAGTGTTCTAAATCCCATGGGTACAATTCTGGGACTCTCCCAAAGTTTGTTTAGGTACAAGAGCGGAATTATAGTAAGCAATTAGGTTAGAGAAGAGAGCTGGTTCCTACACTAAATTATTATCTCAGTATCCTTGCAGCAGTGTTGTTTCTTCCCTGACTCATATTATTCCATTCACCCGGATACGTCTTGAAAGAATGCCAGGAGTATACCAACTGGACAAATGTTGTTTCAATGCGGAAGACGAGATGTCAAGATTCAAGATTCAAGATTCAAGATTCTTCATCACTCAGGTTTTGCAAAGAAACACATGAACATTAACATTGGCAACAACAATACGTATTTTAAAAAAAAAATGGAATGGAATGGACAGGCAAATAATATAGTAACAGTAGCTGTTAAGTGTAGATGCTATCGGCTGGTATCACAGAGGGCATTCCGTTTCATGGATGACAACTTAATTTTGATGAATTCACACAAGTTCTTTAGTATGTCATGGCAGTGTACATGTCATAAGGTCTTTATATTTCCGCATGTTAGGTCTAAAAGTAAACGTATGGGGTATGTATTTTCTTTCTTTCCTCTTGGAACTTGCTGCAGCTAAACAGGTAATTGAATTCATCGCCTACTTCATTAGAACAGAATGGACATACTCGTTCGCCGTATCGCACATTAGAAAATCTACCTGTTTCAACCGCGAGTCAATGGTTACTTGTTCTAAACTTCACTAAATAATACAGGTCTTTAGGCTCTAATATCTCCATATAAAATTCTCTCATCCACACATCTTTCAGCCATATATAATTCCTTCCTTTCATACTTCTATCACATATCTCTCTGCGTTTCTGAATATGTTGATCTGTAATGCAAATTTTTAGTTGCGTATTGCAAAAACTGACCATTTGTGTTTGCAGTGTCCACATGTGATAATATCGAGTATCTCGCAATATAGATTCTATGTAACTAAACCCTTTGTAAGTTCCCTTTTGCTAATGATTTATCCACATACATTATCTTATATAGACAATCGGACAGTTTTTCTTGTTTTCCAATTATGGTCCTCCCCCAGAACGATACCATTTGTCGATGACAACAAACGTTACATATATTCTCACGTTACTTTAATGATCTTCACAGATGTTTAGGACAAAAAGGAAGTACAGGTGTTATAAACATCAGAGCGATCTAAGAGACGGAATGCAGACAAGTAAATGAGGTCAGGAAACCGCTCGACTCGGTGTTGAAGATCACAAAATTATTGTATTTCCTTAACACACACACACAAAAGTCACAACAAATTTGACTGATGCAAACATCATCTCAACGTTTCAGAGATGAAGCTGCCTTTCTCAGGTCTGGACCCCTCGTCAGGGCAGTTGAAGACTTCAT
>JAWQUT010000562.1:107184-122788 GCA_033807755.1 Ellobium chinense | reverse complement strand
CACACACATACCTTTACTTTAGGGTCAGAGATAGGGATATCCGGGTAGGGATAAGGCTAGGAATTGGGAAGATAAAAAAAACACTCTAGTGATGGTCCCTATTGTTCATTGTTCAGGGTTTGCAACATCACTGCATCCGGGCAACTCCATTGCATCCGGGCAACTCCATTGGTGCTCCGTTCCCCGATCCAGGATCCAGCGAAGAGTCCATCTACTGATAGTTCTCACTATGGTCCCTAGACATTATTATTATCATGGAACTCTTTAATGTTCCCTCGGAAACCCTGGCCTTCTCTAACGACAACGCCGGGTCCATGACTTGTCTACGACTAAATGAACTATCATCGGTGCTGTCGTTAGAGATTGCCGAAAACCCTTTCTGTTTTTGGTGTTGTCTAAATAATAGCTCAAGGGTGATGTCTCTTCCCATCAGATCATCCAGGCAAGGAGGACTTCTGGAAGAGATTCACACCTCATTCTTCTTTCTCGACGGACATTAAAGTTAGGGTTAAAGGTAGTGTTTCGGTTGTATTAGTTGTCTCATTTGGGATTCCTCCCTCCACACATCTTGGGGCAGTGCAAGGATTGTAGTGAAGGATACATGTTAGGGTTGTTTCAAGATGTTTAGCGGCTAAGCTTGAAGGCAGGATTATAGAAGAACATTCAACTTTGCCAGTGTGCCCAGGTTAGTGAGCGAGGAGCCGCATTGTTATTGTTTCCTCCTTGATCCTAACCCTAATCTATACCCAAGTAGCCCTTGGGGAAGACCCACGACCGTCCTGCTTAATGTTCTTTTAAGGCTCGACTACTCAAGTGATTTCATGTACGATATTACCCTAAATAATGACGGGAGACGTTCCGAATGAACTTCACACTTCCAACACTCAACTGCAATCCTGTTTCTGTTGTTGTAGTTTACCAACCAACTCTATGGTATTACCGTGCCATTTATGATAGCAGCAGTTAGGTCTGACCAGGAACACTTATTTTAGGATGATTCTTGTAATCAACCAGCTGTGTACCAACATCGCTATTTTGGGATGATTCTTCTAATCAACCAGCTGTGTACCAACATCACTATTTTAGGATGATTCTTCTAATCAACCAGCTGTGTACCAACATCACTATTTTAGGATGATTCTTGTAATCAACCAGCTGTGTACCAACATCATGGATCCAGAGATAATATCAGCGAGTGTACCCAAGAGATTAAACTGGTGTAGACTTTCCAGGCGAGAGGTGGATGTGGACCACTCTTATTAGTAAGGAGAAGTATGGAAGGAACTACCTACCTACCTACTTACCTACCTATCCTACCTACCTACCTACCCATCCTGTCCTATCTACCTACATACATACCTACCCTTCCTGTCATACCTACCTACTTACTTTCCTACCTACCTACCTACCTACCTACCCTTCTTACCTATTTATCCTACCTATCCACCCATCTCCCTATCCACCTACCTACCTACCTACCTACCTACTTATCTACATACATATCTATCTTCCTATCCTACCTATTCATCCACCTACCTACCTGTCTGCCTACCTGTTTACCTACCTATATATCCTACCTATCCACTTATCTAACTACCTACTTACACACCTGCATATCCACCTGCCTGCCTCCTTGCCAATTTACCATCTAAATAACTATTAAACCAACCAACCAACCGACCAACCAACCAACCAACCAACCGACCAACCAACCAATCACATAACACCAACCAACCAATCACATAACACCAAACAACCAACCAACCAACCATCCAACCAACCAACCAACCAACCAACCCACCAACCAACCCACCAACCAACCAACCAACCAATCAACCAACCAACTTCCTCCCCTCTCCCTCCCTGCCTGCTTTGCTACTAACAAACCTAGCTTTCATACTACTAAACAACTCTCCAGTCTGTTCAGCTATCAAGCAACCTATCTTTGTGTCTAGCTATCACTTTATCTACGTACCTACTAACCAAACTATTTAGCCTGGCTGCTTCTTTACCTCTCAACCTACATGTCTACCTATTTATCTGCCTGCCTAGTTAACTATAAACACATCTAGTTTCACCTACTCGTATAACTAACTTGTTATGAATAAGTCTGCCTATCTACTTACTTTTTTTCATTTTTTTCTGGCTGTCTAGCGATGTACTAGACATGTTAGCGATCTACCTGCATGTCCATTTACCTTCTTACTATTTAGCTGCGTATCATTTACCAATTTACTTATATTATGCTTACATCTCACCTTTCTCATTACCACCAGCCATTTGCTTTATCTAATTCGAAGCGGTTCGTACAATGCTGCTTAGTTGCGCACCGACGCTAGGTGCGGGAAATCCTCAAAAGGCACTGCACTGATTGATGATTTCCTGTGGTTACCGCGGACTCGCAATGTTTAGCAGCATGGCGCATAACGCCCTGGACTGAGTAGTTAACTACTGCAAGCGTACCTCCACACTTACTTGACCACCCACTTACTTAGAAACCAACCTGCTTGCCTCACCTCTAACCCAACAACTACAACATCCACCAATAATTGACCTGGCCTGTTGTTTGGTCAATGCATTTTGACAAAATGGGAAGCCACTCCCCTTCCTTGTATTCAGTGAGCAGTCCCTAGATCTAGCAAAGTGTAAACTTTTGGATGGAATTCTCCAATCACAGTGAGGAAGAGTGCACCTCTGATAGACGTTTGTTACAAACGGTAGAGGTCTATACTTTTGTACAAAATCGCATTTTGTACTCGATCTAAACCGAAAGAAAAAGTTCGACAACATGGCGGCAACCATCTACGGTTTTAAATATTATGTTAGATATGTTATCTATCTTGTCAACAGCTTTGTGTCCGTGGAGAATGCAAAAATCAACGGTGGTCTGTACGCAAATGAGTGAAGTAAAGATGTCGGTATAGCAAACACTACTCACATTGTTTCTCTCTCTTCCGCATTAGTCTCAGTAATCTTGACTTAGCCTTGAGACTGACACTTCCTTTGCTAAGAAAGGGGCGTGGCTTGTCATTCTGTCAAATTGCAGGGACCAACGCAGCCCTGCTAGCCCCGCCTTTTATGTCACAATCACTTCATCCACTAATAGCTGATGTCTATAGAACGGCTTGCTATACATTTTCATCGATGTTAATCAGTCTGTCTATATCTTTGTCTATGTACCTATTCTGGCAAGCTTCATGAGCCACTGAGTGGGAAGAATTCCAAATGAGACTCCTGCCTGAAGCTCAGATTGTCTTAACAGACAAAAGGGTTTGGAAACTCACCTCGATTGATGCTCCTGTCTCGATGGGTTTTAGAGTTAGGGTTAATGTTAAGGGTAAAGTTAGGCTTAAGAAGCAGGGATAGGGTTAGGATTAGGGTTAGACTATTGTAACTGGCATGAGTTCCTATTAGAGGTGTGAGTTTCATTTGGAATTCTTTTTCAATGAGGGCTAACACTCTTCTGTCTCAGGAGACTGATAGAGAAACATGATCGATGTCAAAGCTCTGCCAGTCATTTTACTTATATTGACATCAGGTAAGCATGAATACTTTTACCACTGGTTTAAAACCAAATAACGTCGACTCCGCTTTATCGCCCTCCGCTTAATCGCCTTTTCCGCTTAATCGCCTCGTTTCCCAGGGAACCGACTTTTTTTCTATATAAAAGTCACTGGATAATGGCTTCTCACTCCGAATAATCGACAACTCTTCAGTGCCCTTGAGAGAGACCGCGGAGATCAAACATTTTGTGCGCTGTAACACCGTCAAACTCAAGTCTGTCCTGAGTCTGGCGACGAGAAGGTGTCAATNGGTGGGGGGGGGGAATTTAGTTATCGAGAACAGACAATGTAGCACATTGTGCTAAAATTGATAATACTCGTACCGCTGATGATGAATTCCATGCACTAGAAACTAACAGAAGGAAGTTTATTTCGAAAAAATTCTATAAAAGACCAAATATACATAAGACAAAAGAACTCTCCAGAAGAGTATCAAATACAACACTTGATAGAATATTTAGATTCATTATGATTATTGTAAAAACCTGTAATTAAAAATGTTAGTTACATGTAAAAACTGGCCCATACGTTCGACATCACTTCTGAATTTCTTGAAACTTGAAATCACACTGTGTATATATGTATAAATATGTGTGTACTTTATTTGTCTATGATGATTTACTGTCTGATCTATCGTGACTGTCCCGCCATTTGTTGAATGTAATTTTGACCGCCTTCATACTGTCAAGCACGGTCTGGGCATGAATAACAAAACTTATTAAAACTTGTTTACCTTGTTGATAAGGACGTTTATCGGAGTATTGTACTCAGTGTGGTTTGAATACAAACGATACATTAAGTCAACACTTATGATATGCTTAAAGTTTTGAAAGATTTGCTCTCACTACAACTTTGTGATCCCCTATGACTACTTAACTCCGCATCTTATGAGTGAGTGATGATAGCGGTAATGTCATGATTTGTGTGCCAGTTTAACTCTCGAAAGTCTGGATGTCAGCTAGATGAGAAAGTGGTAGATGAGTGGCAATAGTGTGCATGAGGAACACGGTTTATGTCTTGACAGTGGATTGTACTAATGTAATATTGTATTGTAATGCATTATGTTGGCCTATGGCCTAATAAAACCTTTGAATTGAATTAAAAATGACTGTGTTTCCGTACAGTGAAAAGTCGTGAATTAATCATACCAACCGGAGATATTCTAGTGGGTGTTCCCTTCACCATCCACTGCGATGCTGCAAGATTTGACTTGCCAGAGAAACCAGGCATCAGATATGTGAATTTCTTGGAAATAGCATGGAAGCCATGGTGGGAGTCCGACGACAAATATATAGTTTTAGCCCAGTACGATGTCTTTGATCGCAAGAAAAACTACTCATTTAAGGTGGGTGATACAATATGGTGACTCATCTTCATAAACGAGTCTGTGCATTTTGGACACTTTAGTCTGAAAATAATTATGTATTTTGCATACTTTGAACTAAAAATTTGTGCATTTTGGACACATTAGAATGAAATTGTGCATTTTGCATACTTTAGACTGAAATTGTCCATTTTGCAGACTTTAGACTGAAAATGTCTCTTAAAGTGGGATGCACGCATTATTCACGCTGGATTTCGTCTAATCCTACCCCCCACCCCCTCACACCCCTTCTTCCTCCCTCCCCTCTCCTTTTCTAGTTGATGCTTGTTTAACATTCAGCTTATATTCTATCCAATAAAGAACAATTACAGCAAAGTGCCACGTCATTTACGGACATTCCTGAAAAGCTCTGACCTTACAGAAATCAGTTTCATGTTCCATTCAGAGAGTAATTCAAAACCCATTAGAAACAATCGCAAAATTGCTGCTCTAAAGTCAAAGCTGTTTGTTTTGCTTTTTTTTTTCAGACATTAGTGTAAATAAAGTAGCATTCTGCTGAACTTGCCTTGGATATTTTAATTGCTGTGGTTTTGCAGTCCCCGCCACCAGATCGAGATTGGGACTTTACGTTTGTTGGCAATCATCACCCATTCACCAACTCGGACTGGAACTGGGCTAGCGACATGAGCTTAAGGAAAAGATTGGCAAACATCGACACAATGAAGATGGCCATCCTAGTGCGGGATGCTCAGTTGCAGGACGCAGGAACTTATCGATGTGAAATCCGCATGACGCACATTGGAGGATTCAACTTGAGTAAAGAGGCAACGCAAGAGGTGACCGCAAAAGGTAAGTGGGGTTTCAGACGTAGAATCATGTGGAACCAAAGATTGTTTTAGCCACGTTAGACTCACCAGACTGCGTGTAAATGTTAAAGATGTGTCGGCCTTCCGGGCAGGCATTGGCAAATCAACAGAAATAAAACCACTCTTCAAGTTACAACAATCATTAAGACGGCCATTGACAAACTCAGTTCAGAGCAACCTGGGTAATTTCGTAAGAGAGCGATTTGCGGTGTTGACATTTTGACAATTCTCACACGTGATAGTGAAGAGGGTGTGCAGGAAATTTCGATATTCGCCGAAATCATCGGTAATCACAGTGACAAGGGCAAGTCTGGGACTAAGAGCGAGGATAGAGAATGTAGACGATCTCGACATTTTTAAACAACGGTTCTTTACCAGGGTCCCATCCCTTCCCTAACCCAATCCGCAACCCTTGTGGTGCTACGATAAGATTAAAATTTATACTACCGTCCGCTCTCTTCGATTGAGTGCGGCAGTAGAATATATACGCGTCTCTTTGCCGACCTCTGATCGCGGCATTGACATTTGACACCCCTCTGTCATCTGACTGAACGACAAACATGTATAACTGTGAGTATCCGTCACAGTGATCACGTAGCGAGCTGGAGGCTGGACCTGAGAAGTCTCTCGTCACGAGAGAATATTATTCCAAGAGCAGACTAAGGAGAGTCCCAAGATTCTACCAGACGCACATTTGACACTAAGACTTGTAAACTGAGGTGATGTTCTGTTGATGGAGACAACTATGTAGCTCACTTTGAGTTATCATGTATGTACAGTCATTCGGACATCACAGACCACATGTCCAGCAATCATTACTTCGGCTTTATGTTTTCCATTGTTAGTGGAATACGATTGGCTCATGTAGTCCGTTTCACCGGGTTTTGTCTCATGCACTTTTTTTTTTTCTGAGAGGAGATTTGACAGCTCAATCACGGTACTGTTTATTTCAGTTGGAAGTGTGTTTTGCTGGGGTTTACTAAATACGAACTGTCTGTCGGTCTTGTTTTGATTTAGTCAACGTGTGTGTATCAAAAAAAAAAAGAGTGTGTATTTTGTTTCCGTATGAATTGTGTATTTACCGTATGGGGCTAGTGTAATTTTTTTGTGTGTGGAAGGGGATGAGGGAGGAGGTTTCATGACCTAATATATATCTGAAGGAAATCAAATGATTTTGAACTGAACTGAATTGACATGAACTGTTTTCACCCAGAGCTGGACTGTGGAGGAACACATTACGGTATCAACTGTGAACACCGGTGTCACTGTCTCGGTGGAGCCCCTTGTCTGCCATACACTGGTGACTGCCCTGCAGGTTGTGATCCAGATTACCACGGGCCACTGTGCAGTAAGTGGAGATAACTCTTATCCTTTCTTTCTCACTGGCCACAGTAGGTTACAGACCTGTAATAGGATTTGACCCTTTTTTCCTCTATGGGCTATATTAACATTTTGAGCTGCCCTCTGAACCCAAAGTTTTAGCTTTCACCCAGACCCATACCAGATTGAAGCTCATTATGTGGCCCAAATTTTAAGACTTACCCAACCCTAGCAAGCCCATTGAAATTTTGAGCTTGGTTGCTATTTGTAAACAGACCCTACATTTTTCACTGGTCAATGCCAAACCCCTCCTCTTCCGCCTGAGCACACCCTTGACCTGGCAGTTCCAGCCCAGGGCTAAACAGTGCCTGGTTAAAATAAAGTAAAATGGACACAGATTCCCATGATATCAAAATTTCCCCCCTGGAGCTCTTGCAGGGCATGCCAAACGAGGGAAAAGGGGAGATGAAATATAACCCCTAAGTTTGTAGGACCATAAAGTGAAAGTACAATTACAGTCCTGTAACCAGTAACCACTAAGTGGATCAGTTTGAAAACTTAGCACTAAAAATGGCGTCACGAAAGTATGTGTAGACGCCGTATTACGATAGCATTTGGCATGCGCATGAGCACAACAACACTAGGAGGTCCCGGGTGCAGGTTGAGTACATTAAATATCGCTTGACGTTTTTGAAATCATAGACGAGTTGCCTGGCGACTTCTTCCCAGGTAACATTGATATGAAAAGTTTCCTCATTAATTTTATCTTACAGTCCGTAACGTGCAATATAACCGTAATCGCAATGAAACTAAAACGCCGTTAAACCCTGACTCAAAGGAAGGAAGAAACAAGTGACGTAAAGTAATTTAGAACATGGGCACGGAACTGATACAAACCGTGAAGGTTTTTGTCTATTTTGGCACATTGTTGTCATCCGCTCTATCAATAGTCCATCAATCTCAGACTATATGGCAGAAGTTTGCGATACAGACACCTAAGAACTGCGCCACTAAGGAAGTGCAGTTATCTTTAGATAGAGAACACAGTAATTGCAGGGAACAATGCCATGTTGTTTTCAGAGTGTCAGTACGGCCATACAATGCCATGTTGTTTTCAGAGTGTCAGTACGACCATACAATGCCATGTTGTTTTCAGAGTGTCAGTACGACCATACAATGCCATATTGTTTTCAGAGTGTCAGTACTGTCATACAATGCCATGTTGTTTTCAGAGTGCCAGTACGGTCACTGGGGACTGGAGTGTTCACAAGCCTGTACACCAGAATGTATCCACGACTGCGATCCAGACACCGGTGAATGTCCTCCAGGTACTCAATCTATGTCAATTTACATTCCCGAAAAGCTAAAAGGCTTAAAAAAAATAAAAACCCAGGTTTTACGAGGCTATGCAAGGTTGACTGATACCTACTTTTCATTCACTTCCCAGTGTTTTCTAATCCAGTACCAATTACAGTAAGCATTACTGGGTCATTCAGGCTTTCAAGCCTCACTTTCAGGCCAAGGCAAATACGATTGTTTGCCATGGATGGTTGGTTCGGAAAGATCAAATTTTGTTCAGTCGTACTCTCCTGTTCTCTCTCTCTCTCTCTCTCCCGCTCTATCTCTCTCCGTCTCTCTCTTTCCCTCTCTCTCTCTCTCCCTCCCCCTCTCTCTCTTCCTTCCTCCCTCTCTCTCTCTCTCTCTCTCTCTCATTTCACTATACATTATAGGTTCATCATTGAGATTACCCCTTGGTCGTAATACCCGTTTATTTCTATGGCGGGTACAATAATTTATGTATTATATACGAATGATTGAATGAATCTCCTCCATTCAGTGCTGCCACTTTTAGAAACTATCCCTGTTTGTAGGGTCAAATGGCTCTAGGAAAAGCCATATTCCTCTACATAAAGCGGAAATCATCGTTTGTCGTGAGTTCCGGGAAAGAATTTGAAATATGGAGTGAAGTGGGTAAAGTGTCTGGTTTTCTTCTTCTTAACAGTACGGATGAATTCAGAAAAATATAATAGAAGCAATTAAGGCGAGAATCGAACCCACGACATGCTTTCACAACCCACTTTCTTTCCGTCTGAATTTGTTCAAATATCTTGCACTAAACTAGTGGGATATCAAGCTCTGAAGATGATGTTGAAGTATTGTTTGTTTCATATATTGACCTGTTCACATCGTACTTATAGATACAGAAAAGTGCAGATGTCATTACAAAGTCATTGCTAGTCGCCGCGGTGCAGCACTCTGGTCACCCCAGCTCTTACTAAACCCAGATACCCTTTGACATCTGTATGTAGTGAGGGACGAGATTGAATGTCTCTCTCATCGATACAACAGACAACTGGTCTCTGTAGAACAACAGTGGACTATCCTACATTTTTGAGATTTTCGAGTTGAGGGGTTCTATATATAGTTATTGACTTAATCTTGCTCTAAATATCAGTTAAATTGCTATTTTTTTGGCTTGTGGGGACTTCTAACTCGAATTTTTTTTTTTTACAAGTCTTTCAAACTCAATAACAGCAAGACGTTGGCCCATCTTTACTTCATTCAGATTGTTACATTTCACAATGAGAAAGAGAAAAAATAGGTCATCTCATGAAGTTTTCTTAATTTCTTAGCATATGTGAAATATTAATTTGATGTCAATTCATATTTCTGTTATGGAATGCAACAACAATCGAAAGATAAATCTTGAACTATCTTGGATAGCAGCTGAGAAAATCACATTTTAAAGTTTTGAAAAAATTTCATCCCTCAGTTCCTCAAAACACAACAAATGTGGGATGGTCCAATTTTGCTCTACAACGCCCAATTCGGAGCTGAGTCCCAACCCGCTCAGACTTGCCAGTATTCACAGAGTGAGTGCAACTCACAATCTGCATGACTACAGTGTTTAACCCACTTGCGTCTGCAGACAGAAGATCAGCCGGCCTATTGCGAATGTGCGGAAAAAGCAATCAGCTGTGTTTACATGATCTCGAGCGAGGCTGTGTGAGTGTAGATTACCGGTAGCCTAGACTAGTCTACATCTCTAAATTATCAGGAAATTCGATTTCTAAGCGTGCAGTCTTGTTGCACAGTCACTGTGTTAATCAAACTGATCCACAATCCCACATTTGTCGGTAATTGCTGAGGTGTAGACTATATTCACAGCCGACCCAACATTTATTACGCGCTGTCTATATTATTCTTTTGATATGTTATGTCTGACCCGGTTTCCAATGTATCCACAGCTGATTGCTGTTTCCGCACATGCGCATTAGGCCGGCTGACCTTCTGTCTACAGACGCAAGTGTTAAACTTCCACTTAGAAGTGTCTTACTCTGACTGCCGTGTGTTTGACACTTTTTTTTCTGGGAAACAGGAAGTGACAGGGAACTCTATCTCGTCATCGGCGTGTCCGTCGCTCTACTCCTGCTGGCGGTAGGTACTGTGGCCCTCTCTGTGAATGACAGAAGAAAACTCAGGGCCACCACTGGAGAAGGGCAACAGGCGCCGTTTCTCTCTGACACCTCTGATAAACAACTGGGTAAGGTAGCAATAACAACAACAATAACAATAATTTTATTGAGCTCAAACAGCGTCTGCTGTATATGAGCAAACAGAACAGTAACAATTGTAAGCAGTATGTTCGCTCTCTCACCCATACCTAATTTATCGACAGCCATTCGTACATTATTAATAACCCTCACTCAACTATTCAGTCGCGCGCCCGCTCAGACAGACACACACACACACACACACACACACACACACACACACACACACACACACACACACACACACACACAGGTATGCATTACAGTGGACGCTACTTATCAAAAATAGAAAAATTAAATATGACTTTCACTGCCCCCCGCGGGGAAATTGATCTACAATGTCATACACCGTTACAGATTTCATTCATAATACAAAAGCGTAGAACAGTACACATCATATAATATGTAAATCAATAACATTACACACAAATAACATAACAAAGTAATTGCTGGGCTGCCGCGGCGCAGCGCTTTGACATAAAGCCAGGTAATTGTCGAGTAGGGAGAGGCGAGTAAAGTGTCTTTCCCAAGGACGCAACACTAAAAACCTCCCGGCCAACGAGTCGAATACACAAACTTTAATTTTGACAGTCTCCAGTCTGTGAGCGCGACTCACAAACCACAATCCGCACAGCCACGCATTGCCTTACAGTCTGACGATACCATGGAATCAGATTCTCGCAACATGTTTTCCATGCCTAACAGTTCTAGCCCTGACAATAGAGTCCATCTTAGAACACGACCTTCCGCCAGAAAAAAAAAATGATATCTACATAATACAGAGACACCTCAGACTTCCTATCTTTATTAATAAAACGCTTCAGCCAAATTTGTGTCACAGAATTCTTGAGAACTACGTAACGTAAAAACATGCGGTTTTCACCTAACTTCGTAGAAAAAGGTAACTATACACATCAGTCCTCTTTATTATTTTTTTTTACCCTTTTTTAAAAGAAAGAATGTGTATAGCAACGAAATACAATCTCCGATAGATCGTTTCAATCCGCCCGATTCGCCATTCGTCCAACTTTTTCACGGAGTCTAATGCATTCGTCTGTGATGCCTTTCGGTGCGCTAGGTATTCTTTTGCCGCTGGTGCGTTGCCTGCTGCCCATTTGTAAAATGGGGTGTTTGTCTTGTTAGTAAATATGAATCTGTATGTGGTATGGTTTTTAGGGAAAAGAGAGATATTCACCTGTGGATTCTATGATATTTTTTTATGCCAAAGTGTCCATCTGGACGATCAGATTCTTGAACAAAAACCACGATTTAAATCACATTATTGTAAGCTGCAAAGATAGGTTTGGGGGGAAGAGAACTAAACGTAGTAAAATGCACAAATGAACGAAATAATTTGGATAAACTTGGTGAACAGAAGGTGCGTATTCGGGACTCAGTATCGTTATACTTTTGGTACGATTCTAGGTAACTGATGAAGCTGGGGATTTTAGTCTTTCAAGTCTTTGCTTTTTTCAAACATTGTGATGATATTTTTTTCTTGGGGGCTTTGTTTTGCTTTTTTTTTTTTTATAAGCCATGAACTACTGACAGTTTTTAACCCTTTGAGTCATATCTATCGATTTTCTGAAACATCTCAGTCAGTGGAACACTGATGTAGTGAAATGGTGCAGACTTTGATCAATGTTCTCACTGTACCAATGGCTTAATATAGCAGGCGGGGCAGTTCTGTTCAAAGTCACTGTGCTACTAAAGCGAGCCTCCTATTACTATAATGACCGTTCATGATGGTTTCCCCTAACCTTGCGTCGGTTTCTCATTACGTGACAATGAGCATTCCCTGTTTGATCATCAAGACAGTATTCCTGGCACAGTTTCTGACTTCGTGATCTAACGGTTATTTGAGACATCGCCAAATAAGGAATCATCGGATATAGAGTGTATTTTAGCATCACAGTGTGAAGAAACGTTTATAAACAAACTAGAAGGTTACTGTTGTTGTTGTTGCTGTTGTTGTTATTGTTGTTGTTATAGTTGTTGTTGTTATTGGAGGTGTTGTTATTTCTGTTGTTGTTGTTGTTGTTGTTGTTGTTGTTGTTGTTATTGTTGCAGTACGTTCTAGTCTTTCTCTCTACCGATTTCTCTAACATTTTCTGGGAGTCAATATTTACTGTAGATGGTCCTTCTTGTCTCTCTATTTAGAGAAAATGAATTTTCCCACATTCCAAAACCTGTTCCTTTTGTTGAACTCGCGTTCGTGCTTGTCAGTCTTGCGAATGGGCGTTTTTTTGTTTTGTTTTGTTTTGTTTTGTTTTGTTTTGTTCTGTTTTGTTTTGTGCAATTTGCAACATAGGTTTTGCAAGGTTGGTTTCGTGAAACTATATTTCTGTCATTGTATCTGTTTGTAATAGTGGCTTGCTTCAAGATTTGATTTTCTTCTGGCATAAACAAATTTCTTTTTAAAACGCTGCTATGTTTACTTAAACTTGAAATGTCTGAACACATCGATGAACGTAAGAATGCCAGAACGACCACGTTTAGATGTCATTCTGAGGATTTTCTCCCCACAAAAAAAGAAAAGAAAATGCAGTACGTCGGCCGATACCGGTGAAAAGAAATCGCATGATATGAGACAAACATGAATTGGAAGTGTTAATAACAATATAATAATAATAATGCGGTTTATAAGTCTCATATCCAGGCTAATGCCCGCTCATGCGACTTCACACTATTATTACCCCAACAGGCCTGATCACTCTAGGACTTTCTCGACTCCCTGGGGAGCATACAGTGCCACTGCCATTTATAGGCGCTGATCACTAGCATTCTGACAATATCTTCCACAGCCTATAGCCAGGTACCCATTTTACAGACCGGTGGACTGACGAAAATGTGAATGAAATGCTTTCCCAAGGCACTTACAACATGACCTTTAGATCTTGAGTCCAACGCCGTAACCATTAGGCCATGCTGCTCCACAATATTATTATTATCATAATTTTTATCTCTACAGCAGCTGAAGATGCTCAGGTGGTGGACATGACTGTCGTCAGGGGAGTATCAAGACCCAGTCTGAGCAGTCCTGTTGACCGCACATAGGTGTCCGCTTCTCTGTACGGCAAGAGTTTCCTATAGGGAACAAAGATGATTAGGAGTAAATCTGCAGTAAACAGAGAATCTGTTTTTTGGCGCATGCGTTTGTCTGTTGCAGGATAATTAGAAAAAAAAAATTACAGTCCATTTTATATCAAGACTAAATGAAATGCTGAGGCTGCTCTAGAGTAAAGGCAAGTCGTTGTGATAGCCAGGGCTCTGGGCTCTACTGGTCACAAACTTTGCTGTTTTGTAGCTTGACACCGATCATCGCGGAGGAAAAGAAAACAAAGAGTCGTCAGCTTTAGGGGCATCTTTGTTTTTTTCTTCTTTCCACCCTAGTAACATTTTGAGCTATTCTACAAATCCCAGTCTGATTTCGGGATGTTTCTCCAATAGAGGTTAAAGTCCCTTTTTTGGCTAATTTTTAAGACGGGGGACGGGGNGGGGGGGGGAACGATGAAATTTTTCACAAATCTTATTAAAAAAAAGTCATCTCGAATTCTGATTTGGTCCCCAGTATTGCATTTGGCTGGTTTTGACCGCGTGCTAATAAATAGATCTAACACAATTTGTTTTTAATCTTACATCTAGTAGGCTCAGATTGTACCTGAAACTTTAAACTTGGATGCTTTATATCGAACACAGGTCATTTTACAGATTTCTACACCCTGACACTGGCTGGCATTGCCCTCCCTCCTCCCACAAAAAAGGGGTGATTTTTTATATTAGCGGATTAATTGAGTTGTACAAAATGAATGATTTGGACTTCTAAAAAGCGCCTGAAACTTTCAAATTTTGCATGCACGTGCAAGACCGACAACACACGAACTAACAGATAGTCAAACAAACGACTCGTAACGCAAGTACAGCCCGGTCGCAACAACTTGGGCTTTATTCTAGACTAGAATCCATCGGGACAGTTGAGCATGGGTAGGTTCCATAAACTGGTGATTTTTTTTCACACAGTGTTAGACAAGGCATTTTCATTACAATAAGAAATGCAGTGGTTATGTATCTTGAAATAAATGGCATAAATGTTTAGTACTGGCAAACTGTGCCATAACTGAGACGGGTACAAATACGACATAATGAAAAATTTATTGTGGTTTGGGAGGGGGGGGGGGGGTCTTGGCATCAAATGGACTATATGGCTAAAGAGACAGAAAAGTGAGGGGGACTGGTAATATGATTCCTGGAATTCTGCCAGTTTTTATGTACTATCATACCAGCAATATCAGGTTAATATTCTTAATGAACTAGAATCAGGCTTGAGATAGCAGGCTGTGCTGAACTGAAAATAACCAGTTCAGTTTGGTGTATCAACCCAACAGACACAGGGACACAACAAGATGTTCAAAGTATCCGATACAGCAGTAATGCCGTTCGGGAAAAATAAAAACAAGGAAGAAGAGGAAGAAAGTAAAAGACTAAATATAGCGTTGGTAACCATCGTCTTCACTGTTTACATGGAACTGGAAGGAAAAAGAAACATGTCTATGCACAGCTACACTGGCACAAGAGAATTAGTCTAGTGATGATTTCTGGACGGCGTCAGGGCTACATATCAGGTGTGATCTTCTTTTTTTTGTTTTAAATTCAAACCTTTGATCTCAGAGTGATTCTACCATAAGCAGATCTACATGTGAATATGATTTATTCTTTATTATGACACAGTCCGTTTGTATTGTCACTTATATTCACTTGTCATGGCATGACTAGCGCTAGTTAGTATTTTGTCCCTGCTCTGGATAACGCAGGAAGAGAATTAGTGTACAACGTCATTTCCGGTATTTCCTTGGAAGTGAGTTATTCCTGTCTATTGCATCTGACGAGCTTTTGCATATTAACTGCATACTCGTGGAGAGAGGTGGAACCGGGGGTGTACCGTGATCAGATTACCCCCCTCAATCATTCCCCCCCCCC
>JAWQUT010000562.1:88613-99546 GCA_033807755.1 Ellobium chinense | reverse complement strand
TTATTGTTACAACACTGCTTTGTCTCTGTCCACAGAATAAACCTGCGAGGATTAAAAAGAGTGTATCGAGTGAGTCACCTAAAAAGGGACCAAATCTACGATAGTGTGGCTGACATAGTCGTAAGTACACCCACACAAGTTCAAATGGACCAGCAAATAGTATATCTCTGACTAGTGACACCCACGTCAATGTGCAGGAATATTTTGTACAGATAGAACTTGACAAACAGAACAAAACGTGCGCGACTTTTGATTCACTAAGTTCAGCGATGTTACTACTGACGATAACACTGTTCCTAACAACAACTAGATAAACAGCATACAGACAGATAGGCAAACAAACAAGAAAACGTGCAACAGCTGACCAATCTGATAAACCTGCTTGATGGATTTTTTGTTTATTATGAATTGGTGCACAATATGTAAAGAAGGACACCAGTCCGAAATTTTACGTATTAAATTTGTTAAAATTGTTACAGTTTTCTTTCTTTACATATTTACTTCCAGTGCGGATAAATGCTTTGCAAATAAAGATTTAGTGTACAGTGTATTTCCATATAGCAGATTTCGAAGTAACAAAATTAGTACTGAGTTTGAAAGAGTTGTAACATTTTCTTCCAGTAATGTAATTTGGCACAAACGTTTGTTGGTCCATAATTTGGATGAGCCTTACTGCCTATCTTTGTTTGTAAACACGTCCATTTGTTTGTCACACTAATCGTTTTTTTGTTGTAATTCCCTTCCTCCATTTATGAAGATATACACAGAAAAAGAAGTGTTCTTGTAACACTAACTGACTGACTTTATTTAACGTCTTCTAAGGCCTATTCACTCACACACCAGTGATGGACTCAATTAATTATTTACTGACTACAAACTGTCGACTTACACACTGTACCTGCTAATTCCTTCCTGGACAACAAGATAAAAACCATCAGTGCTTTGTTCTTCCTGGATTAAATGTATTTTCCTGAATGGCCAGATGCAAATGTCCTAGTACAACTAATTGTGACTAGGGATGGTAAAAATAACAGCTGTGACATTGCTCATTTTATCATATAAACAGGGCCTATTTCCGATAACATAAAAGTGTGTAATAATTTTTGGTATGTCACGCGGTACATAAATTTGACCTATAACCTGCTTACAAGTACTTTGATTGAAAGCCTTGTAAACCTCTAGGCGTAGGAGTGTGTGACGTTATTTCTTTTGTGATGTCATGAATATGTGACGTCATTTCTTTTGTAACTATTTTCACTGCCGTGGTGTTTTCCTCTGTCTAGATTAAAAAAAAAAATCGGTCTGTCTCTTATCGCTTGTCATCGTTCTCTTCACGTTCCGGTTCAGTTAAACATTTGACTTAAAGTACTTGAAATGTCACATTGTTTCTGTGGTCTAAAATTTCATTGATGACTGTCAGCTGTTTGGATCTACTTTGCGTCGCGTAATTGTGTGGTTCATTCAGTTCAGATGTGTGTCTCAGACGCGGTGAGGGCCACTTCAGGGTCACTTTCACGGTTAAAATTTATTTTTTTATTACTTAGAGTTTATATGATAAAAAGAATCTGAAACTCTTGTTTGTTTGATATAAGATTTATGAAATTTGTTATACATGTATCGTATTCGCTCCCCAGAGGCTTGCGAATACGATAAATGTATAGCTCATTTCATAAATCTGATATTAAACAAACACTCAGTACAGATCCTCTATACTCCTCACAGAGTCTCTAGCTTGCTTGTGCTGTAAACTCCAATGGATTGATCGCTCATTGTTCAATGGTTAGAACTATAGGCTTGAGAACTAGGTGTTCGGAGTTCGATCCTTACTGCTGGACTATCAGTTTATATAGTTTTTATTTGTTTATTTAAGTCATTTATTATTATTTTAATAAATGAGAAACATAAAGAAATAGTTATCTCAATTTGTTTTCAGTATATTCCACATAAATGTATTGTTTAGTATTCCGAAATCATTCATGGAGGTATAATAAACACTTGAGACGTTTAACAAAGACAAGAGTACTGTAATAATACCTTCCATGGCCGGACTTTAGCTCTGACTTTGCTGAAGGTTTATTTTAAAAGACCGTATGTATTACCATTTTGGTGACGACATACGGTCTTTTAATACAAAACTCCAGTGTGGAACAAGATGGATTTACGAAGGGGTGTAACCGAGGTTTATTTATCGAGCCTAAAATTTCTTAAAGTTTCTTCTCTTGCAGAGTTCAACAAATAAATGTAGGTGTATAACCTTGAGACCCATGATTGTCTAAGGTCGAACCTCATGTTCAGCGATAAAATAAATCACATAGCTTTTCCTTTTTTTTTCTGTTCCAATGTCATTTTCATGTAACACACACTGAAGGCCGTCTAAGGAATTTGTGAAGCAAATATAGACCTAGAACGTCTGAGTCCGCGAAATGCATGTGAGCCCGATGTGTTGTCCTTGGAGTCTTCCACATAACATGTCGACATACCATCACAACAGTGTAATGAATCAATGGTTAGTGAACGCCCATGACTTGGGCCAATATTAAGCCAGGCCATAAATTTACTCCGTTATTTTGCGCAATGAAAATTACTCGGGACAAATTAATGTCGTTGACCCCGCGCCGCCTCCTCTGTGCTCCCTCCCCTCCTCAAAATAAAAAAAAAGCATACGATATCCGTTACCACTCGACACAGTTAATTCGATCCTGTGCGATCTTCTTTGCCATCCACCTCGACTGAGTGGCACCTACTTGCTTTCTTTCTTTCTTTCTTTCTTTCTTTCTTTCTTTCTTTCTTTCTTTCTTTCTTTCATTCTTTCTTTCCTTCTTTCGTTTGTTCTTTTATTTGTTCTTTTTTTTTCTTTCTTTTTTATGTTCTTTCTTTCTTCATAAGCGTGCGTTATTTTTAGCTTTGGATGATTCTGCTAATCCTTAATGGTTACAAAAGCCTAATCCGATTCCCCTATTCGCGCCAATAAATTGTTTTTTCTCCTGTCACTTACAAGACATTTCACAATCTCTCAGTATTAAAAACTTTGCAGCATTCAATGAACTTATTAAAAATGATGTTTAAAATGGTCTTTCATTTCGTTTCGAGCTACGAACCGACACATCAAAAGATGTAAACAAGCTAACTAGTTTCTTTAACGACAAGTGCTCCGCACAGAATGCCACACCGAAACCGAAGTGAATGACCCAAACTTCAGGTTTAGTTTACAAAATCAGTAGAGACTACAAACTAATTCGCAGGTAGGTTCACAAATCTAGGACCCATTCTCCACAATATGTCCAAACAAAATTTTAACTGTCTTCCTAACGCAAATGAAAATATGCTATTTTCATCCAATTGGAAGTCTGTAACCTAAAGGACCCATTTTATCATACGCTTATGGCTGCGACCAACGTCAACCCTGATGTTTAGACATTCTGGTTTCATCAATCAGTTTGTGTTGAACTGCTGGTCCATGCAAACAGTGTATTTAGAATGTTGAAGTTACATACTGGCTAACGGACGCAGACAAGCTGACTATGAATCATTTCCAGTGTTTCGATTTTTAACATAAACTTAATGCTTGTAAGGAGACATACCAGATCTCTGATGTCAGCTTCAACAAAGTCAAGCCAGTTGTTTATAAGCAATTTTTGTAAATTTTTGTTGTCTGCTACAGCACGGACACAGTAATCCTCGTGTCTTCATCTCTATCCTCTTCCTTGTTTTTAACTTTTCTACTTCCCACCGAAGTCTTTTAAGATAAGATAAGATAAGAATAAGATAAGATAAGATAAGATAAGATAAACTTTATTAATCCTTCCGGAAATTTGTCTTGAACAAGTGCACACAGACAATATTCAAACAATACATCAATAGTGAACTCTGGTAGACTATAAAACTAACATACAATGTCATACTGACTCATAATACGCAAACATAACACAAACACATACACACTGCACACATACTCACACACATATAAGACATTTGATCAATATGAGTGGATGTTACCGTGCTTACATAATGCGGTATGAGAGTATCACAGTGACTGCGCTTCTAAGATGATCAATGAGGTATTTTCAGTTACACCACGTGATCAAGGGATTGTTAGGATATTTTGATAAATGACGAGCAATCATGCATGAGAGAGCATGTAAACAAACCAACGTGTGAGCAAGAATTACTAGGTCACGTGATGGAGCTGAAAATGCCACTTGCGTCTGTAGACAGAAGGTCAGCCGGCCTAATGCGCATGTGCGGAAACAGCAATCAGCTGTGTTTACATTGGCAAACGGGTCAGATATAAAATATCAAAAGAATAAGATAGACAGCACGTAATAAATGTTGGGTCAACTGTGAATGTAGCGAGCAAGTGTTAATCAGTATTGGCGTGTAGTGAAGAGGCACTGAATACGATAGCTTCTCCTTCGAAACGCCACTGACGTTGCTACTATAATACACACAAACGAAGTCCGCTGTGCAGGAAACAGAATACTTCTTTATTAATAACAAGGTGTCACTAGCAAACAATTCACAAAGCACAGACCATACCAGCCANGACTGAGTGACACCTTCTTTCTTTCTTTCTTTCTTCTTTTTTGCTCTCTTTCTTTCTTTCTTTCTTCTTTTTCTTTTCTCTCTTTCTTTCTTTCTTCCGTTCTCTTTTTTCTTCATAAGCGTGCGTTATTTTAGTTTTGGATGATTCTGCTAATCCTTAAAGGTTACAGAAGCCTAATCCGATTCCCCTATTTGCGCCAATAAACTGTTTTCTCTACTGTCATTTACAAGAAATTTCACAATCTCTAAGTATTAAAGACTTTGCAGCATTCAATGAGTTTATTAAAAATGATGTTTAAAATATAGGTCTTTCATTTCGTTTCGAGCTACGAACCGATACATCGAAAGGTGTAAACAAGCTAACTAGTTTCTTTAACGACAAGTGCTCCGCACAGAATGCCACACCGAAACCGAAGTGAATGACCCAAACTTCAGGTTTAGTTTACAAAATCTGGAGAGAATACAAACTTATTCGCAGGTAGGTTCACAAATCTAGGACCCATTCTCCACAATATGTCCAAAGAAAATTTTAACTGTCTTCCTAACGCAAATGACAACATGCTATTTTCATCCAATTGGAAGTCTGTAACCTAAAGGATCCATTTTATCATAGGCTTATGGCTACGACCAACGTCAACCCTGATGTTTAGACACTCTTGTTTCCATCAATCAGCTTGTGTTGAACTGCTGGTCCATGCAAACATTGTATTTAGAATGTTGAAGTTACATATTGGCTGACGGACGCAGACAAGCTGGCTATGAATCATTTCCAGTGTTTCGATTTTTAACATAAACTAAATGCTTGTAAGGAGACATACCAGATCTCTGATGTCAGCTTCAACAAAGTCAAGCCAGTTGTTTATAAGCAATTTTTGTAAACTTTTGTTGTCTGCTACAGCACTGACACTGTAATCCCCGTGTCTTCATCTTTATTCTTTTCCTTGTTTTTAACTTTTCTATATCCCACTGAAGTCTTTTATAAGAGATTTGATCATATGAGTGGATGTTATCGTGCTTACATAATGCGGTATGAGAGTATCACAGTGACTGCGCTTCTAAGATGGTCAATGAAGTATTTTCAGTTACGCCATGTGATCTAGGGATTGCTAGGATATTTTGATAAATGACGAGCAATCATGCATGAGCAGAGCATGTAAACAAACCAACGTGTGAGCAAGAATTCCTAGGTCACGTGATGGAGCTGAAAATACCTAATAAAAGAGAAATCATATATATGTCTGTACAATCCACGTGAATGTTTCTGTTTGATAGACTGATCCCAGCCGAAGTTTAGACTGAAGTACTCATTACGACTACCGTGGACATATCACTATAATATCATAATGTCTGTCGTTAGCCAAGGCAATCAGCGTCAATGTTACACCTGATCTGTGTTCACCCAAGGAATTCAGTCATTGAAATTATCAATAGGAAAGAAGTTGATTCCATATTAATCTACAACTCTCAATATTTGTCAGCTTTCAGACTGTCTATAGTTTAAATTCAAAAAAAAACAACAAAAAACAACGGCCATTTTGTCAATAGCATGGTGGGAAGATAGCATGATGAAAGTGACGTCACTATCTCCGCCATTTCGACATTAAAGTTAACACTTTACTAACTCGACTCTGTGAGTTACTTCCCTTGACAGGTTTTTTTAAAAGGAAGGGNGGAAGGGGGGGGGGGTCTCTTAGCTAGGCAAGAAGGGATTGATCTCGGCGCAGCAGTAATAATATCTAGAGTAATGTCCCCTTCCCGTCCTCGTTCTCATGCCCACCTTTATGACCTCATCTATTTCCACCTCTGCCATCACCCCAAATGCACCAGCCGGTTGACCGTCGCCCGATGGAGGGTGTGGACAGTGTGGACAGTGCGTGTATTTGCCCGGCAAAACAAAGAGAGGCAGGTCTCAGATCTACCTGGTAGCATAGCAAGGATGTTAAGGTAGCCCACAAAGAGGTCTAATACCGTAAACATGGGGTTTCCTGGACAGTATATCAAATTCTACTTACCTAAGTGTCTCTCGTTATATCAGGCATAGCCTTATTAAAACACAATTTTCTGTCAATGTCAGAAAGTGATGTCATCCTTTGAACCCCCGCTCCTTTTTTTTTTTCGTTTTGTCCTGAGGGAATCTTATTAATGAAATTGATTAAAGGTTCGATGACTATACTCTATATCAGTCATTTTATATAGTTTAAATACCTGTTTACCAACAACGTGATACATTTTTTGGAGAACGCTCTCAGCCCAACAGTGAAGTTTGTCGTAAAAGGTATTCGCTGAGGAAAGGTTCTAGTCAATGTGGTAGTTAAATCTTTGATAACGAGCCGTCATGTTTCTGGAATGTCACCATAGTTGCAGTGAACCGCTCCCACATAGCTTGTCTCTGTTCTTCTCTGTATTATGGTATCACTGTAGTCAAGGAGATCTGAGAGTAGATATCACAAACTGCAAAAAAAAACACGAGGTTTACAGTATGTCATAGTCAAAGGGGTTAAGTGACGTCATATTCAAAGATGTGAAGTTTGAATTTCATCTCTCAACTTTGTGACTGTATATGACCACATCCGTACGCTAAGCCTCCACATCTTATGTAATGCATATTTGTGGTTTGAGGTGCTCCCTGAATGGACAGTCACGAGTGTCGAAGTGCTATCACTGTATCCCACTGCACTGAAACTAAGCCGACTGAAAGACAGTGTCTCTTTTCCATAGATCACGACCTGGTGGGCACTCAATTAAATTTCGACTTAGCAATCAAATCCACCGTGATTGCAGAAAGACGCAATAGTGCCAGTGATGACGTCATGTTATAGAAATTAGAATAATGTGTAACTTTATTCCCAACTTTATTCCCATTTTGCTGGTGCTTTATATCCGGAAACACACCGGGGCATGGAGGGTTTAGAGGGATGGAGAAACAAGGACATTTACAAATTTAAAGTCCCGGATTCACATACCCCAGTCTTGCCTGCCTACATTTAACTTTAAATTTAAGCAACCAGATAAAGCTAGTAGTGATTTTGTTACATTTTTTTTTTTGCAATTTCATGACTCCTTTTGGTGGTGCGATGGATAGTTGGAGTACTAAAGTAAACCTAGCTAGCCTTTCCCAACATTGGAACATTGCTTTGAATACTTCCTGTGACATCAGCACTATCTCAGTCTATATCCCACCTTATAATTATGTACATAATAAAATTCCAATAATGGCATGGTCTGAGGTGCATAGCAGAAATGGCAACTTTTATAATTTACCCACAATGGCCTACACTAGATATTGAAAATAATGTTTGAGCCTATGCATACATGCACGTATTTCATAAAGCCGTTTGGGAGCATGGGTATGGGGGTGAAGTTTATATTAATGAGGCAGAGTGAGGCAAGAACGTATATCTGCCCCATCATAAAGATGTTTGCCGCTACTTCCTTACTTTGTGATGATTCACTGCCATTTTTAAGTCAACAAACTGAACAAACATGAACATAAGGCTTAATCAGCTTTGTATGTTGTTGTTTTTTTTTTCACTTTTGCAGTGCTCTGTTCTGTACAGTTTGTATAAACAAATCCATGACAAAATATTTGTTAGTTGCCATTGGTATAGCGTCATGATACCCAGACCCATTGTTCATAAAAATATTCACTGAAACTCCCACCAAAGAATGAAAGTAAAGTATTTTTCTCCAGGATGGTGTAAATTATCCTCAGCGGCAAACAGTGCTGAGGGCGGGTTGTGGATGTTGTATCATTTAAGATAACCCCAGTGAACTGGCAAAGGTTTATCACAACACCAAGACTTAGTTCAAGTCATCACCTTAAGGAATTCCCTCTTATCAATTTATCTCGCGAAAATTTTAAGGGCAAATTTGTCTCTGTGTCCGAACAAATTCGTTTCGTCCGTACCAGCAGCCACATCGCTGACAAGAACAATTATTGTAAGGCAGCAGTGAGGCTCGTATTCCTGATCAAATGTGAACCTGGTTTACACTAAGATGAATGGACCCCTTTTCTCGAATGCATGCTTGATTAAAGGTGGATTAGAAACATCAGTGCGTTTTTTAAGGGATTGTGTCACTTAGTTTTTGTTAGTTAAGACTAAATGGACCACTGGCTGGACTGGCTTTTGGGACTGTGATACTCAGTAGTTGATAAGATCAAGGATTTAGGACACCCATTTTATACACTGTTGTCCTTGATATTGTTACTGTCTTAAAAGGTTGACATTTAACATTTTGTCTGATGTTGATATAATGATATAATCATTATCATTAAGAATTTCATCTTTTGGCAATTGATACACGAGCAATAATATATAAAGCTCAAAATAAACAGTATCAGAGATTGATGATTGACAAATTGGTTATATTTCAGAATTCACATATATTTCTAGAACACTTGAAATTAACATTTTGCGAATAGATTCACTGCAGATGAATGACAGTTTCGGTTAGTTCAAGAACTGGAGTGCTTCTATTGTATCTTGACCCATAATCGATGTCTGTGTTCTCGTTCAGTGCAAAAAAACATTTCGAGTTTTGATTAATAACTGCTTTCACGTGCCGCCACACATCTGACCACTGGACTGATCTCTTGAGACACTCACCACCAGGGTGGACAACATTCCATGAGCACAAGGGAGATAAATACTAAAAGTATAAACTCAGGTAAAGTTAAACTGTTGAATGTTTGTATAAAGTTTATGAGATGTGACTTCATTCTGGGGATTTCCTGCGAAAGGTGTTTATAAGGTTTATACGTTTTTGTTTTTTCTTTAAAGCCAAGAGCTCAGAGTAAAGTGTGAACACATATTTACAACGACAAATGACTGGATGGTTCAAACATCAAACAAAAATTCTTTAACCAATATCAGTACGTAAATCCTACTAAAGTTCTCCAATAAAATGTTGGGCAAAAGGATCTCATCCAGGGCGACGTGTCTATAAATTCACATAACGAATCACTTATTGCCTTTTGAAATGGTCCCAGCACAACCGTGACCCTCGTAATAAGATATGAAGGCCGCCCATGGACCACAACATTTTTGTTCTCTGCCAGCGTCAGAGGTATGCTCACTTTGTCCCTTGCTCTGAACCTCTCACCTCCCACAATCAACCTTGAATTCCCAGGAATAAGAGAGACAGATATGTTAGACGCTTCTACAGCAATTTCTATTTTTTAATGTAGTGAAATGAGAAAGATTAGAAATGAGAAAGAACATAAATAATTATTTGGAGGAGGAATGGGGAGGCTTTTGTTTTTAATACGAGGTGTATAAATTTTACTCCTGGCGGTTAAACACTGGACAGAAAAAAAACAAAACCCAAAACACAGGCTACTTTAAAGATGACTTCTGGGTCAAAATTTTGTGAGATTTATGTAACATGTTTATAGGTCATGTGAATTTGACAATGAGGCGCACGACCAATTAATTGCCAACATGCTTAAACTCTGGTTGTCCGTATTGCTGTGATGGTCATTTCACTGCTGCAAAGTTAGTTGTTGTTTTGTTTTCCGTGCAAAGTAAATCATCCTTTTGTTCATTACATTATTTTTCTCCGATATGTTTATTCTGACAAAAATGCTAGTCTAATCTCAGGTTCCATCTGTCAAATTCATATCAGTCCTCAGAAACCACGATTTAACTCCTGTTTTCATCTTACTAAGGGAATTCCTATTCAGTGAGGTCATCAACGGATGAAGTGACGTAATTTATTTCGTTGGTTTTAAGCCAATCAGTGTTTGAGAAAGCGGCGGGTAATGTGATGTCATCAGTGTGTTCTCTAATACATATTGGTTTGAAAAGAGACCGCGAGAGAAAAGCAAAATGCCAAAAAAGAAAAAATCATGAACGTGTAGATTTCCTGCTTTCTGTGTAACTAATGGGGATGACACAGATCTTGCACCAGCCTGACATGGATTCATCTTCTAGCAAATCCCATAGAATGAAAAAAAAAACAACAAATCGACAGAAGCACTAAATCCAATAAGTGACGTCACTGACGTAAACCCCAAGGAAGTACATGACAACACACACACACACACACACACACACACACACACACACACACACACACACACACACCAAACACAAGATGTTTTTGTCTTCAGTGTCTATGGGCTCTCTGCTTCTTGACTGTGTGTAGCCACGTGCTATTTGCTGCGTTGTGAGAGTATTCTGCCGGTAATGATGTTTCGTGACATTCAAAAGATACCTATCAGTGCTTCTGTATAATATAACTTTTTTTTAAATTCCGTAGTACATGCCCAGGCAAACGATGTGACACCCACTTACTCTAAACAACCCACCCACTCGGACTTCGATGCCTGTGTGTGTGTGTGTGTGTGTGTGTGTGTGTGAGTGTGTGTGTGCGTGCGTGCGTGCGTGCG
>JAWQUT010000562.1:37099-60702 GCA_033807755.1 Ellobium chinense | reverse complement strand
TATCTAGAAGGCTCAAATTGTACCTGAAACTTTAAAATTGGATGCTTTATTTAGATCACAGGTCATTTTACACATTTCTACACCCTAACACTGGCTGGCAGGGCCCCAAAAAAGGGGGATTTTATAGATTAGCGGATTAATTGGGTTGTACACTATGAGTGATTTGCCCTTCTAATAGGTGTCACAAACCTATATGTCAGACAGGAATGTCGACCAGAGGGAAACCCATTTCAGATCTTTCGACTGGCTCGTGGTCTAGGAAAGGCCTCTGAATGTCTTTCAATCCTATAAATCTACACAGTTCAAACCTCAGTGCAACGAAATTAAACTGTTGCTAGTTAAACCAGAAATGCTTTTTGCTTCATCCTGATCATGACTGTACTGTTGATCAATTCTACGACGTCCACAAGGCGAGAAGGGGCCGAAGAAGGCAACGTTTAAAAAAGTTCAACGAATTTATTTTTTATAGCTAAGATCACATTGTTTCGTATAATATACTGAAGTAGTCAGAACATACCAGTAATATAAATCTCAGATGGACTGAATCTCATAAAAGCTGTGATAATTTGTGAAAAGGAGAAAACGGGTGTTACCTTTGTATACTGGAAGCTTCATGCGATAAACAGCACTTTAATAAATTGAGATTTCTCTAGGCAATGGAATCACAACACGAGTATAAAATGGTAATTAAAAGTGAAATACCAAGATGACGAGAGTCTTTGGTGTTTGGGATGTTTAAAGTATGTGAATTTGTCCGGGAAAAAAAGGTGAGGTATGCAATGCTCAGGCCGTCATTGTATGTGCTAGAGGGGCAACACATTAGACAGGCCTTTGAATACCAGTGCTGATGTTTGTTTACTGTTCAGACTCCTTAAAATTCCACCAATCATTATGATAACCAGACCCTGTCGTCCCGGTTGTTATGACTAGTTTCTGCCCCTTTACTTGCTGTTTGTTTAGATTTGGTTTCGTCTGCCTATGTGTTGTGCTGTGATGTGTGTTCGTGTGATCTTTCCTTACTCATTATTTTATGTTCCCCGCGGAAGGACACTGGTCCGAAAATTTGGAACATTTATTACAATTTTTTCATGCCACAGTCTTGAGACTGCCTTTTATTTTTTGAAATGATGACCATACCCATACATACATGAGGATATCATAACTGTGTTGAGCTGTTACATTTCGGTGGTACTTTCTCAGTGCTGTTCACCGGGCTCAAGTCAAAATGGACCCGCCCACTAAGTATCCTACACCTTATGGGGGTCGGCTAGAGTGGACTCTGCCAGGTCATAACAAGCTAAGCGTCCACCTCAAAGACAACACCAAGATCAGGAACAAGAAACGGTGGAGCCAGGTGAGGATAAAAGATTCTAGAATTCACATCCTTGCATTTTCTCCACAGCCAGTGCAAGAACTTATGCAATAGTCCAACCTTCTTTCATTTTACGTTGTAAGATTCAGGCTTACAGCTTTTATTTTTGACCATTTGACTTTACTTGCCTTAATGTATGAAAAACGAGAAAGGAACAATTGCTAAGACAAGACAAGAAAGAACAAAAGAAAGAAAGAAAGAAAGAAAGAAAGAAAGAAAGAAAGAAGCTACACCATTTTCGTCCTTAATATCTTACCATATCTGATGATATAATTAAACCTAAATGTTTGAAGATGAGGTTTAAACAGAGCTTATGTAAGTGTTTAAAGTTTCAAGTTACAAGTTTCTGTATTTGGGCGAAAGTCAATCACATACAATATAATGTCACATCAGTATATAAGAATGAATAAAAAAAAAAAAACAATAACATAAAATATATACATAACTGTCACTTACATACAACAACAACAACAACAAGAACAACAACAACAACAAGAACAACAACAACAACAAATAAGAACAAAGACCGTTCTGCATTACTGACTTTGCACGTATCCACACCTGACAGGTGATGTACATGTACTACCTCCTCGGTCATCGCCTGGTGGCCCAGAAGTTGCCGGACGCTCGCAGGAAACAGACCATAGCAGACAACACGTACCTGCTGACCCTGGACGGAGACGTGGACTTCAAGCCATCGGCTGTGCAGCTCTTGGTGGACAGGATGAAGAAAAACGAGAGAGTTGGTGCAGCCTGTGGCAGGATTCACCCTGTGGGATCTGGTGAGTTCATCATCTCGTGTAGCGATGTCAGCTGGGTGCTGTGAGATAAAAAATGTCTGGGCCCCTACAGATAATCTGTCAGTCATCTCTGCTAGAGTATCTGCCATCTTAATTTGGTAACAGTATATATGCCATGATATGCGCCCTTCCACACCCACCAGAATCTCTTTAACACGTTATAGGCTGGTTGCTTCCGTAGCTTTACAAGAAAAAAGCATACATTAAACTCGAATTTCAATGCGTTCAGTGGAATGGGGCATAACAAAGAGAGTAATAAGTGATAAATATGCACATGGTGAAGAGAGAGTGAAACATCAAGCTTATGTTAATGAGAACGATGTTCATGAAACATGCATGTATTTTTTATATAACAACAGCTTGGTAACATTATTTGGACTTTTCGATTGCCAACACTGTTTATTCTGGTTCGTATTGTTACTTAGCACTATAGACGTGGTTCTCGAGATTTTATAACCATTTCAGTGTTTCGAATAAAAGAGGTTAGATTCTGTAAACGACCGTTGAATGATTTACTTCACTATTCTGTTTTAAGGACCAATGGTGTGGTACCAGAAATTTGAGTACGCCGTCAGCCATTGGCTGCAAAAAGCAACGGAACACATGATTGGCTGTGTCTTGTGCAGCCCCGGATGTTTCAGTTTATTCAGAGCCTCAGCTCTTATGGATGACAATGTGATGAGAAAATACGCCACCACTTCTACTGAGGCCCGGCACTATGTACAATATGATCAAGGTAAGCTTCAGATTGGTGAATGGAAGTCTGAGAAGTACAATAATAAATTAATCGACAGCAGGAAAAAGAAGTAGGGTTTCAAAAAAAGGACTGACCAATGACCACACAATGATAATACAACCAGAATTATTAGTGCCTGAATAGTCACATAAAAGGATATGTCCATTAACATTGTTTGTGTTATGACACTTAAGTACAGAATTTTCAAGCTTTCACGTATTGAATTCATGCAACTCTTTGTGTACAGGCGCTGAAAGCATCCAAAGGTAACTTAACAGTGGTCATTATTAGTGGACCTGTAATAACTATACTTTTTTGAACAGAGGGGAAAGGGTTCATGCTTCTTCACTTTTTGGGCCCTCTTCCTTCCCACGCGTCCTTAATGAAATAAGTCATGTACATAACATTCAAGATATATCTAGATGATCTCCGTAACCGGCTTGTCCCGAACGGTATGATGGTGCGAAATGCGTTAAAGGATATCATAATTATTAAGAAGAAGACCACCCTAATGTCATCATGGAACTTCTCCTGGTGCCCTCAAAACAGTTGTCTTACAATAATGTTTGGTACTTTGACAAGGTGAAGACCGCTGGCTATGTACGCTCCTGTTACAGCAAGGGTACAGAGTGGAATACTGCGCTGCTGCCGATGCCTTGACTTACTGTCCCGAAGGTAAGATGGTCTTAAGACATCACACTTTCATTCTTACCTTGCCATATCATGACTTTACTTCTCTAGTTTATTTGTTGTGGATTTACACCGTCAGTTTTGAAAACATTCAGGACATTCCGTGTCTGTTTGCATTTATTATGAAAATGCTTATGCTGATAAAGACAAAAAGCTAAATCACACATAGGTTTCAAAAATTGTCAAATAGCCACTCTCTAAAGTCGAGGCTTGTGCAGAAAGATAAAGTAACTGGGGGTTGCGGGTTCAAATCCCTTCCGAGGCAGGAAAAAGAAGTAAACAGAAGGAACTTGGGAGTCATAACTCAAATGTGGCCAAACTTCTTCAGTGTGTCAGTAAGTCAAAGGGCCAAAACACATGCTAAATAAGGGTGTCTTTCTTTGAACATCTTCTGTTGTCCCGCTCTCAGAGTAAAAGAGTTTCCTTTCTAGGTATATTAGCCATGCCTTATGAGAACTAAACAGTCTCTGTAATCATCCTCAGGTTTCAACGAGTTCTACAACCAGCGGCGCCGTTGGACACCCTCGACCATGGCCAATATCATGGATATTCTGATGTCGTGGCGAGTTCTGATCAAGAAGAATGAGAATTTCTCCGCCCTGTATGTTCTGTACCAGCTGCTCTTGTTCGTGTCCTCCCTGCTGACCCCAGCCACCATATTCCTTCTCATCGTTGGCGCTTTCAATACGGCCTTCAAGGTAAGTGGCAGGGAATCGTGGTGGTGGTGGTAGTTGTATTCCTGTTTTTGCTACTGATGATGTAAATAAATGCGTGAGTCATTTTGTAGAGCTAAAAATTGGCCAGTGCCTGCTAGGTTGTAAACAGACTAATTCTCTAGGTCAAGAAGTCAAAGGGCCAAAACACTTTGCTTGAGGGGAGTATCTTTCTCTGAAGATCGTTTAATGCTTCACTCTACTAGCAACATTCTCCTATCTATCCATGTGAGTTTACAAAAGTTCAGTGGCTTGCCATTCTCCCTTAAAACGAGGCACACATGCGGATATTTTCCTGAAATGTCTGGCCTGAAGCTGATAAACATGAAAATAGGCATAATCGGCTGTATACTTAGCATTTATTAGGCTTAGCACTCACACACTCAAGTTACAAACGCTTTGCTATTCTGTACTTTATTCTATACTTGTTTCGCTTGGTGCCTCATCGAAGTGAGAAGATCTGCGGCCCTGATCTGCTATTAATTTTAATCTCTCGGCAGGAAGTGGATCTTGTGGAAGCCTTATTCATCAACTTATCCCCAGTTCTAATTTTTCTGGTCATATGTCTCTTCACCAAGTCCAAAGTACAGGTGAGTTTTGTCTTCTGCGCTCTTCTGGTCTTTCACATTCCAGTGTTACTTTCAGGAAGCTCAACTGAAAACTTTGGAATACTGTAGTGTTAACACGATGTCTATGTGATTTGAAAATGGCCTTTTACTATAAGGGTACCATGTTGTCTTGAGATCAAGATCCACGTTGACATGTTACAAAAAAAAAAAAAGGTCAAGTTCATGATAAATCTAAATCTTAACATTCATGCAGCTTTGGGTGCCCGGCACTGCGGCCAGTTCATTTGACTGTTTGATTTCCTACATTGGCAATATTCGGGAATATTCCCACCCACCTAGAGCCTGACTTAGAATGAAGGGCAGTTTTATAAAAGAGAAAGCAAATGCTTAAATCTTCTTTGGCCTTCGACTTGTACTCTTAGGGACACCGTGAAGAAGTGACGAAGGGGATCTTGATATTTTTGTCTACAAAGGGCCCGGGTCTCCTCTCGCTTTGCAACCTGATTCTCTGGTATGGAGGATCTTGCGGGTTCATTAGCTAGCGGCATCGTGCAAGAGATATGGGATTAAATACTCTTATTTGGTGTCCACAGCTTGCTGTAGCAGGCATTCTATCCATCGCCTACGCCTTACTGATGATGATTGTTGTCGTGGGACTGGTCCTGGAAATGAAGAAAGATGGCATCTGCGCCCCCACCACCATCTTCACCATCTGCCTCACCGCCATCTTCATCGTCTCTGCCATCATGCATCCACTGGAGTTCGTCAACCTCTTTCACGGCATCTTGTACCTGATGGCTGTGCCCTCCATGTCCATGTTACTGATGATCTACTCCATCACCAATCTCAACATCGTATCCTGGGGGACCAGAGAGGTGACATCGACTCAACAGAAAGCTGATGAGGAGGCCAAGGTACATAGTGCCATTTTTTTTTGTGTAGGCCACTTTTAGTGTAATCTTCTTCTTCTTCCTCTTCCTCCTCCTCTTTTTTTCCTTCCCACTTTTTTTTTCTTCTGGCATCTTTCTTCTGTTTGTATAAAGACTGGTCTGACACATTTATCTATTGCGGAACAGTATACCTACTCATAATTCTTGCATCCAACATATTAAACAAGTACAATATATTACACACGTTATGCATAGCAACAACAACAACAAAAACAATAACAACACCAATGAAAATGGCAAGCCAACAGCTAGACAGGCACACAGCTAAACAGACAGGTGGTAAGTAAAAACAAGCGTACTTCACCTTCGCAACGATTTCGTCAAACCTCACGCACGCACGCCCACATTATTCCTGACAATGAAACTTCCTGTAACCAATCCTTACCTTAAAACAACTGCCATTCTGTATAATGAGGATGATGACGATGACGATGATGATGATGATGATGAATGATGATGATTATGATGATGATGATGACAATGGCCTTAGAGCCGAAACGTTTAGAAATAATGTTCGGTCTTATTTCTTAACTAGATTTTTAATGAATTCTTTGAATTAAGGTTGAGCTTTTAATTTTTCTCAGTTTTAAATGATGATGATGATGATGATGTTGCTGCTGCTGCTGCTGCTGCTGCTGCTGCTGCTGCTGCTGCTGCTACTGATGATTATGATGATCATAAAGATGATGATACGTCATGATGACCGAGCTGTCTAAAATTACAACAATTGGTTTTACTTTCGAAACACTAACTATAATCTTCTGCTGTTACACATCTGACTTCAGGCATCTAGAAAAATGAGCCAAGGGAGGCTACAAACTTTACTGCGAATGTTCCATCTAAACACACCCGACAACAACGAGGAGAGCGAGTATGGATTTTCCTGTGGCAACCTCTTCCGTTGTCTGTGCTGTCCTAGGCCAAAACCGGAAAAGGAAGTTGTTCAGACGGCGGCCATTTTAGATAAACTGGAGAGGATCGAACGAACGATTAATGAATTGAAAGTAAGTATCTTGTCCCTAATTACAAGATAATTCACAAAGACTAAGTAAGCATAACATATTCTATAAAAACACTGTAAATGTCTTTAATGTTATAGGGACATGGTGTGCTGATCGTGACAAACGGAAGTAAATAGGCATGCATGTTTTCATACTAGATGCAAACTGTCATAAGCACAATCCGTGGATGTTGGTTGGTAACTGAGACATGCTACTGATACATTATGACCTCACACATTGTTTAATCCTAACTTAAGCTGCAAAAAACTGCAGTCGTTATGGAGAAATATTAATCTGAGGAAGATATTGACAAGTATCTCTAAATATGCATTAAGAAGCTGACTTCTGACCTTATTCTATTTCTAATAAGACAGGATGCCAAGCAGTACAGTTTAGAAAATGCCAGTTCTTAAAAAAAAAAAATGAAATGCTAACTCTTCCAGGATCCTCAGAGCCAGGCAACCAGTGAGACAACAGTTGCACCGGATGACGTTTCTCCGTCCCAGCCCCCAAGCCCACCGCCTCAAGCCCACGAAAGTGTGCAGACTACGGACTCCGGATCACAGCAGTCACATTCCAGCGAAGACAACGTAAAACGTAAGACTGTCTGACAGGTTTTCCTAGAAATTGTCACACCTGCAACCTCCGCCTTATCGAAGGACGCATAGTTTACGGCCCCTTGCGATTCTATAACTAGCCATGGTCAGGCACTGTTTCCCCGTGAATGACGACAGTGATATGTTCAGTCTCTTGCCTTGTCAGAAAGCAGCAGCAGAAGCCAAAAAAAACAAAAAAACGGCAGCCATACTGAAATGACACCTTACTTTGTTAAAGATTTAGCGCTACTTTACAACATATCTGCAATAATATGATAAATCCACGGATTTTATTGTTACCTGTGTTTCAGAAAATCCGCTCTATCGTGAAACTGTCAGTCCATACGAAGCTGAGTTCTCCCCCTTTTGGATCCAGGACAGTGATTTAGGGCGTGGCAACATCCGGTATCTCGGCACGGAAGAAACGAGATTTTGGCGAGAACTTATTGAAAAATACCTGCATCCCATCGTTATGGATAATCAGAATAAGCAGAAGGTAAGTAGACCTACATTCCTTGTTTTGACTTGCTTGCTCGTCTTAACGTATTTTAGCAACATTCGAACGACCTCAGACAAATGGAGTCCCACTTCCTTTCATGCAAATTCCCCCTCCCCCTNCACCCCCCACCCCCCACCCCCCAAATATCTTCTAAGTTGATGAATGAATTCACATCAGATTGCGGTTTAGATAGAAAATTACCAATACTAAGTAGTAGTTCCATCTAGGTCAATTTGATTCCGGCAGATTGTGAATTTTATCACTGTTTTATTCAGCTGTGTGTCATCTTAAAGAATGAGATGATAACTGAATCATTATGGACTATTTGCTGGTCGTAATTTCCTTTTATTGTCAATGATAGAAAAATGTATGGCATATTAAGTAATGATGATAAATGTGTTCTAGTAGAAGCGGTGTTTAACATAGTCTACAATAACCAAGTCAAAATTAACAAATACGTCATATTCACCAGCCATTATAGCAACCTTTGCTATATTCTAAATACTATACCAAAGGGACCAACTCAGTGAAACAAACATAGACTTCAGAAAAATAGAGTTTGTTTTTTTTTTTTTGAACGATATATAGAAAGTGGGTAATGCGGTAAAATTCCGGGCAATCAAAAGTAGGAGATGTGGTGAATAAAAGGTGCCGGTAATGTCCTAACCAAACTTTACTGTCTGCCCAGTTGTCAACAATTTATTCAACCGACATCTTCTTCTGTGTTTTCTTTTCAGCTGGAGGTTGAACTGCGCCAGTTGCGAAATAAATTCAGTTTGATGTTCTTCCTACTCAACGCACTCTTTGTTGTCATCATCTTTTCTCTGCAGGTGAGTGACCAAACCCCACTAGTGTTTTAAGATACTACCCCAGCCCTGTGGTACTTGTATTTTATAATGAGCAAAAAAAACAAAAAGCATCATGTCTTCAGGAAAATAAAGCATCATGTATTTAGGAACAAAAAAAAAACCCAAAAAATTAGATTAGGCAGAATTCATGATTCAGCGACATATGATTAAAGGAGATTCTATAGCAGAATCTGGCTGTTGATAATCTATAGAATTTGAACTTCTACACAAGAAATTGCCTCTCTCACTCATTTACAGCTACAAAAATCTCCAAATTTATAATCTGTTGGTCTGTTTCGAGAGTGCCCAGCGTATCAGATCTGATACATTTCGTGGAAAAAGCAAACCAAGATCATTACCTCACCATAATAGTGTGAAGTCGCATGAGCGGGCATTAGTCTGGATATGAGACTTATAAACCTCATTATTATTATTATNATTAATGAATTGAAAGTAAGTATCTTGTCCCTAATTACAAGATAATTCACAAAGACTAAGTAAGCATAACATATTCTATAAAAACACTGTAAATGTCTTTAATGTTATAGGGATATGGTGGGCTGATAGTGACAAACGGAAGTAACTAGGCATGCATGTTTTCATACTAGATGCAAACTGTCATAAACACAATCCGTGGATGTTGGTTAGTAACTGAGACATGATACTGATACATTATGAGCTCTCACATTGTGTAATCATAACTGAAGCTGCAAAAAGCTGCAGTCGTTATGGAGAAATATTAACTTGAGGATGATATTGAAAAGTATCTTTAGACATGCACTTAGAAGCGGACTTCTGACCGTATTCTGTTTCTATACAGGATGCCCAGCGGTACAGGTTAGAAAATGCCATTCTTAAAAAAAAAAAAAAATGAAATGCTAACTCTTCCAGGATCCCCAGAGTCAGGCAACCAGTGAGACAACAGTTGCACCAGATGACGTTTCTCCGTCCCAGCCCCCAAGCCCACCGCCCCAGGCCCACGAGAGTGTGCAGACTACTGACTCCGGATCACAGCAGTCACACTCCAGCGAAGACAACGTAAAACGTAAGAATATCTGACAGGTTTTCCTAGAAATTGTCATATTCAGCTTCCGCCTTATCGAAAGACACATAGTGTACGGCCCCTGGCGATTCTATAACTAGCAATCGCCAGGCACTGTTTCATAACCGTGAATGACGACAGCGTTATGTTCAATCTCTTGCCCTGTCAGAAAGCAGCAGCAGTAGCCAAAGAAAAAAACCACCAAAAACTATACTGAAATGACACCTGACTTTGTTAAAGATTTATTGTTAGCGCTACTTAACAATATATCTGCCATAATATGATAAATCCACGGATTTTATTGTTACCTGTGTTTCAGAAAATCCCCTCTACCGTGAAACTGTCAGTCCATACGAGGCTGAGTTCTCCCCCTTTTGGATCCAGGACAGCGATTTAGGGCGTGGCAACATCCGGTATCTCGGCACGGAAGAAACGAGATTTTGGCGGGAACTTATTGAAAAATACCTGCATCCCATCGTTATGGATAATCAGAACAAGCAGAAGGTAAGTAGACCTACATTCCTCGTTTTGACTTGCTTGCTCGTCTTAACATATTTAAGCTAAATTCGTGCGACCTCAGACAGATGGAGCCCCACTTCCGTTCATGCACCCCCCACCCCCCACCCCCCAAATATCTTCTAAGTTGATGAATGAATTCACATCAGATTGCCGTTTAAATAGAAAACTACCAAAAATAAGTGGTGGTTCCATCTAGGTCAATTTGATTCCGGCAGATCGTGAATTTTATCACTGTTTTATTCAGCTGAGTGTCATCTTAGGGAATGAGATGATAACTGACTCATTATGGACTATTTGCTGGTCGTAATTTCCTTTTATTGTCAATGACAGAAAAATGTATGGCATATTAAGTAATCATGATAAATGTGTTCTAGTAGAAGCGGTGTTTAACATTGTCTACAATAACCAAGCCAAAATTAACAAATGCGTCATAAATTAACCCTACACTCACCACCCATTATAGCAACCTTTGCTATATTCTAAATACTATACCAAAGGGACCAACTCAGTGAAACCAACATAGACTTCAGAAAAAATAGAGTTGTTTTTTTTTTGTTTTGAACGATATATAGAAAGTGGGTAATGCGGTAAAATTCCGAGCAATCAAAAGTAGGAGATCTGGTAAATAAAAGGTAACGGTAATTTCCTAACCAAACTTTACTGTTGTGTCCAGTTGTGAACAATTTATTCCAAAGACATTTTCTTCTGTCTTTTCTTTTCAGCTGGAGGTTGAACTGCGGCAGTTGCGAAATAAATTCAGTTTGATGTTCTTCCTGCTCAACGCACTCTTTGTTGTCATCATCTTTTCTCTGCAGGTGAGTCACCAAACCCCACTAGTGTTTTCCTTTACTACCCCGGCCCTATGGTACTAGTTTTTTATAACGAGCAAAAAAAAATAATTAACATCATGTCTTCAGGACAATAAAGCATCGTGTATTTAGGAACAAAAAAAAATCGATTAGGCAGAATTTATGATTCAGCGACTTATAATTAAAGGAGTTGGCGGTTGGTAGCAGAATCTGGCTGTTGATAATCTATAGAATTTGAACCTCTACACAAGAAATTGACTCTCTCACTCATTTACAGTTACAAAAATCTCCAAATTTATAATCTATTGGTCTGTTTTGAGTTTATTTAATTCCAGAAACTATAATAATAGACATTCTTTCGATTCCATTTTGATTAAATACTTTGGAGAAATATTAGATCTAGAAAGAAACTCTGTATTGATACTATGCATGAAAAATGGATTTCGAAAATTCGTATTAATGCAATTCACGTGAAAACAACTTCCACTCAATCACATTTTCTGGAGGCAGTTAACTTCATTAAGCCACCACATTTTATGATGAGAAAATGCTGTATTTTCCTAATAGTTTCTATAAAGCGTTACTGGATACTCATAATTTTCTTTAAGTGCAACATTCTTTATGCTCACAAAGGGTTTTCCATAATCAGGGTTTACTATAACAGAATGGAAGTGTGATAGTCACTGGACAATTGCAACTTTTTTTTTTTTTTTTAACTGCGATTCCTTTTTTGTTCAATGAGTTGCGATTATGCCGATGAGTAGATGTAGTTTTCGGTCCGGAAAGAACGTACATATATACTTATCAGAAGCCCCTATTCAATCAGACTCGGTAATGTTTGTCTCTGTACTATTTCAGTACACCAACGCTGCCGAAGAGGGAGACGGACTGGCCATACCTCTGCCTTGTAAGAACGACGAGGGCAAAAATCTGACACTGGAGCCAATCTCCCTCTTGTTTATGGGCATTTTTGGTATTGCCCTCTTGGTCCAGTTTCTGGCCATGTTCTTTCATAGGATGGGCACCTTCTTACATATTATTTCTTCCACTGAGGTAAGGATACGAGGGACTCTTCATAATTACTTTCAGTTGACTAGAGAGGAAGTATTCTGCTGTCATGGATTTGGAATAAATATTGTTTCTGCCACGCACTGCAACATTCCTCTAAACCAGATTTAATTAAATTCCTGACTCATAGCCATCATATCACATCCAGTAAAGAAATTTCCCCATTTTCATGAAAGTAGTGCACTACCTCCGCCCTATTCGACTGAAAAAGTGAGAATGAGATAATTATCAAAATACTTAGTCTTATGGTACCGTCTTTACAAATTGGGTAATACGTCACATTTTCCTTTTTACATCTGTGTAGGAAATGGGTACATGTCTGTAGCCAGTGAAATATAATGGAATAATGGAGTGTCTGTGATTAGCACTTCTGAAATGGGAGCAGCCCGGTTGTGAAAGGTATTTAGTTATCAGACCTACTGAGGATAATAACTGTCTAATAAAGTTGTATGAGTGGGCAGTGCTTGGAGACCTTTACATCCAAAACCTATTATTATTATTACGTTTTCGGATGTATTTGATGTTATTACCTTTACTTCTTGCCTTTTAATGCTGGTGAAATTGTCCATGGTAATCATTCGTAACGATGACTGAAACTGCGCTGTTATATCCACAATCTGTCTCAGGTTAACTGTATGAAGCTGAATCAGAACGAGATCGCAGCCCTGGATGTGAGTGATAAACTTGAGTTGGTACAACAGATGCAAACATTTGAGGACGATGATGACGATACCAGGTGAAATGTGACCGTGACTTACATTTAATATGCACTGGTTGAAATGTGAGAGTACCCGTTTTATGGAAGAAGAAAAAGCCATCAGTCGCTCAGTAGTGGGGATTTCATTTTGTGTTTGGTAGTTCTGCTTTGGGGCCATGGAATACGTACATGCGTAGGAGGGTAGGGGAGGGTTGATCTAAAACAAGTACAATACTATTGCGCTCAGTCATGAAGTTGGGGCATATCTGGCATGTAGGAAGACATGTTCTCAGAATGTATAGTACTTAGATTATAGTTGTGTGTTCTTCCTTTTTGCTTGTCCGTCCATCCGTTGTTCCTCTCTTCTATTCTCCGTCTATTCTGACAAAATCCAAGCTCCGACGAAGGGAGTGTCTTTTTCATCATCCTCCTCCACACTGTCTGTTTTGGGCTATGCGACATACCTAATACACCAGCACTTTAACTTGGCTAAACATCGTGATGACTGCATTTAAAGGCCAGCATATTGATCAACTTTGGCTTTTTGAGCATCCTGTTATCACATTTACATTTTTATTTGGAAAAAAAAGGTCTAAACAGCAATGTGGTATGTGGTTACACATTTACATAATATTATGACACATGAAAGGACAGATCAACAGCAAACAAAAATCCATTATGGTGTCCATCTGTACCCAACAGGTCTGACATCACAACTACGTCTAGAGACACGGCAGCGGATGAGAACAGCAGCTACACAGACGAGTCACCCAGGCTAGGGAGACGGAAAACAGTGTTGAGACTCACCAAGAAGAAGAAACGACAGGAACAAAAGGGCAGTAACCTCGCCAACAAGTTTATGGAAAGGTAACCAGTGCAAAGGAGGCGCATTAAAGCGTTAGCTATTCTTGCATACTCACCGGATGTTAGAAATATGCAAGAGAAGTACTTATTGTATAACTGTTTGCAAGAAAGTACTTATTGTGAAACTGTAAGAAGCTTTCAGTATACACTCATATATAAGGAGTTAAACAGGCCTGGACACTCACTAGTTGCTAAAAAAAAAACCAAACAGTAACGGAAATAATCATTTTCATAGGACTCATTCACCCTGCATTTTTTATTACAGGTACAACATGCTTAAATATTTCGACATTATTCTCTTATTAATTGCTAGAAGAAATATATCTATAGTATGCACGGAAGTCTAGGGGAAAATATTAGATGTACAACTGAATAAGACTTCAAAAACTCCTTCCTCACAGGCCCACAAATCCTGTACATAAACTTAGGTTTCCGAGGTCTTAGAAATATCCTCATGGGAAGCTGGAAAGGACGGGGGTGGGATGGAGAAGTGGGGGAGGAGGGGAGGATGCCGGTGGGGGATGCAGGACAAACCCATTACAAAAATGTTTTGAGTTAAAGATGTTCACGTTTGTGAGATCTCATTGTTGTGGTAACATAAGATGAAAACATTTGTATATACTCTGACCTATCCCTCTCCAGATATCTGAAACTAGCTAAGGATCTACGCCAAGAGAGGATCAGTGACAGAAGCAAAAACAGCAGGAGTAGTTCTAAGAAGAAGAAAAAGACCATGCGGGCCATAGAGGCTATTGAGAAATCCAACAAGAGTTCAGTGCTCTTGAAAGCTCACAAGTGGCAGAGCATCAACAGAGCTCGTACTAGCAAATCCACTACAAGTATTGGTAAGCTTTGGTCAAGAGCTGTCTTCTTCTTTACTTATGTTGTTCTCTCTCTCTCTCTCTTTCTCGCTCTCTCTCTCTCTCCTCTCTCTCTCTCTCTCTCTCTCTCTCTCTTTCTCTCTCTCTCCCTCTTTTTTTTTTAACGGCCAAAATGTAAACAGGCCATAGTGCCTCTTTTGCTCCGTTACCAAATAAAGTTTAATCAATCAATCAATATCTCTCTCACTCTCTCTCTCTCTCTTTCTTTCTCTCTCTCTCTCTCCTTCCCTACAAGCTCCCTTATCTTGTTCACTTCGTCATACGCATCCGTGCACATTTTAATTCAGTCCATTATTTTGGAACTGTTCTCAGTTCTTGTTGTAGATATTTTGGTTGCTGTTGTAAGCAATAGTTGACGTTGCCGTAATAAATGTCGTCTTTGCTTTTTCTGCTTTTCTGGGGGTTTGATTCTGCTGTTGTTTTCACTGTCGTTGCCGTGTGGCACGGACAGTGATAGTGGTAATGTCAAGCTGTTGTGTCGTAGCACCTGTGATGTTCTTGTGAGTTTATTGGTGGCCATCGTCTCTTTTTGTATGTTTTAACTCTGTCATCTTCTTTCAGACACGTTGACCAACGACCCTTGGGTGACCCTAGTTAAAGGTGTCTTTTCTCAAAGCCGGTCCAGTTTAAATACCATATCGGAGGACGAAGCAAAGTAAGTAATGTCAGTGTACTTGTTCAGGGCTGGAATTAATGGAATCAAGTCATCATGATGAAATAGTGATATTAAAAGATGTGTTTAATTTTATTTCCTCAGATGATGACATAAAATAGTATTTTACCATAACAGATGTATATTCTTCAAAGAAAATATGTTCCTGAAAGTTACTCTAATCTCGCAGTTGCTTGACCAGATAATGATGAGATCCTTTGATATTTAAATACGACGTAATGAAAACAACACTACTGTGCATGTAACAATTTAAACATTGAAATCAAATTTCACCCCAAAATAACCATCAACTATCTCATCAAATGTTCGTTATTTGTGCTTACCAGATACAGCGGCTTTGGGGCTGGACCCCGACGGAAGAACACGTGGGGCGGTGAAATCTCTGGCAAGCGACCTGTGACTTGGGTTGAACGAGAACGGATGGCTAAAAGAGCGAGCTTCGCTGGTCGTAAAAGCTCTTTCAACACGCTCAGCGCGGTTAAGGAAGTGTCCAGCACGCCAGGCACCTCCTTATCAGATCTGACCGTTGTGGGTGTCGGTGACGAGGCACCCTCAGAACCCACCAATGGAGAGGTCGGTAAAGGGCTGAATGTCCAGGGGCGTGGACAAAAGATGAATATTCAAGTAAATTCAGGGGCGAGTACCTCTGGTTATTCTTCGAAGGCTGCGACATCGAGTTCAAGTGCTAGTAGAAATGACGCCAGCATGCCAGACGATGATGTAGTCACAATGAATAACCCCGCCTACGTCACTCAAGTCAGAAACTCGTCAGGCGGAAGTAGTCCAGACTATGACGTCATAGAAATGGGCGTGATCAGCCCGAATGTCGATGCGTCGTTTCCAGTAGATGATGGCACTTTACCGAACTCTGAAACCGGAAGTATTCAGGACAAAGGGGAGGAAAATCTGCCTGCAAGGGAAAGCCCCATATACCGTGATGCTTTTGAAAGACAAAATGGGTTTGAAATGAGCCCCTCTGAACATATGGCTGAGGCCAGGAATCTGTCTGTGTCACCAGACGACCTCTCTGATCACCTGGAGAGTGAACCGGTGATTGGTAACAGTACAGACACAGTCACAGTGACACTCACCTACCCAGCAGGACAGATGATCAGAAATGCCGACTTCACTGACGGCAGAAGTCCCACAGAAGGACAGGATCCCGTCACTGAGGGTAAAAGATGATGAAAAAGAAAAACAAGTACATTCTCCACAGCGCAACCGAGCTTTCTCATATTATATACTACCTCGATATTGACAGCTATTTCCTTGTCCCCTGTCTCTCGTGTAGCCTATATGTAAGTGTGCACTTTAAACACAGGGTAGTAAATAAACGGAAGAGGTGACCCTGTCAGATGTTGTTATTTTTTTTTACCTGGTAAGGTAGAGTGAAGCCCTGGTGCAACCTTTCAGACTCTTTGAGGTAGAGTGGTGTGTGTGGACCAGACCTGTGTATAGAAGATACATTTTGGGAAGTATGGTTGAGATGCGTCAAAACATGTCTTAAAGGAGGCCGTCTGAAAATAGAAACTGGGGTTTCTAAACAATTCATACCAGACAGAACTGAATTATTTTTAGTCTACTGCATCCTGTGTGTATGTGTTTGTGTAAATATATGGATTTCTTTTCTTTTAAAAATCACATGACCTGTACGCTGTCATAAGTACAAGCGTTTAGAAGTGTTCCTTTACTTTGTATATTATTATAGTATCTAAAACTTCTATAAAATATAAATTGTGCATATATTTTTATATTAGTATATTGATCAAGTATCATGCAGTAATATAGTATATAACATATCTCATTACAGCTGGTAATTATTATGTGAACGCTTCGCCGAATTGATGAGTATGTTAATTCATGAGTATATTTTATGGAAGTCGTATTGTATACTGCCACGTATTGCTTTCATTTTTCTGTAAATTGTGAAATGTTTTTCCCATGAAGTATAACAAATGTAACAGATATTATTTATCTACCTTATCATGCACTCTAACCCCGTTTGTTTAAATTTTTGAAGTTGCTATGTTATATAATTATGTCTATTTCAATTTTACTGAGATCAAGACAGCCATATTTTGTTTCTTTTCTTAAAGGTCAAACATTAAAAACGATTTGAGTTTTAAGGTGTCATTTGTCCTGAACTAGCCCTCGTAACTCTTGATAAAATGAGGTAGAAAATTAGACAGACAGACGGAGATAGAGAGGCTATACGGCCCTGTGAGTAATTCTCATGAGACTATCAAGCCTGGGTTTGTGGGTTCCACTCTTGGGCCGGTCGGTTTAAGTTGTAGTGTCCTTGGAAATAACACTGCGTTCATATGTCCCCACTCCACTTAGGTTGAATGAGTATCTGGCTTTCGAGATGAGGGGGACTATGGCGCTGAATAACTGCAACCAGCAATGACTGTGCTGTAGATGTTATTTGTAATAATATTGTGCATTTATATGTAGACTTTATATTGTCATATATGTATGAGTACTATGAATAATATGTATAACACTGAATGACATTGTAAAACAATTTCCTTACAGGGTAAATGAAAATTCTACTTTATCGTCCACACTGTGCCTCATGTGTGATCGTTGTCCATATCTGTCGCCAAATTGCTTGTAAATATTACAATAGAAAAGTCTATACACTGATTCTATTTATAATATCTTCATTAGAAATTCTGCATCGAGGTACCTTTTTTTTCTTTTTAATATACGCTGGGCGTAGACTAACATTCCATGAAAATAAATTGCTCGTAAAGTAATACTGTGATTAACATGCAGTCACTGATGATGGATAGACACCATAGATACAGTGGGTGAAATAAAGATCTGGAGGACCCCCACCCCCTCCTAACAAAAAAAAAAACCTCTTCCAGTCAGAGTCACTTGACCTTTTATAAACTCCCCACGGCGAGGTTGGGGTGGCAGAGGATGGAAAGCGGGGTGGGGGAGGATGAGTGGTGTTTCACCGTGATCCTATCTGCATTTTAGTTCTTGTCGCTGTCGCTTTTATTCTGGGAGGATTCGACCCCTTCCCGCCCNCCCGCCCCCCCCCCTCTCCCCCCAACTGTCGCTCCATTACTTTTTCTCCATCAAGGCATGTACCATTGCAGTGTCTGTTCCTCTCCATTAATGTCTATACATCGTACTTGTCCTTGCTGGCTGTAGTTTGTGATTTAGTCGTTGTTTTCCTAAACATGTTTTCGGCAGTGGTGATGGTGATGACGATGACTTATAAGTGCAACGGGTGTGCCTGCCTTTTGTATTCACATACTTAATACACGTTTCACTATGACACTACGAAGTTCCAGCTTGATAGTTAACAAGATAAGATAAGATAAGATAAACCTTTATTATCCAGATTTGGAAATTCGTTTCCACAGCATTTATAACAATACAATGAAAAATACAAACAGATTAATAATGTTCACTCATACACACACATCCCTGCACCTATACCCACCCCTGCACACCACGCTTTACGTACAAGCATACCACATTAAGAAACACTGCTAAGGCGAATGGCTGATGGCAAAAAAGATCGCCTGTATCGTTCTCTGTGAGTTTTTAAGAATAGTATCCCTCTACTTCTTTGAGATCGGATTATCTGATGGAATAGGGGGTGAGAGCAGTCACTGAAAATTGATTTGAACTTTTGCTTGCAGGAATGAGTGTATAGTTCTTCAAAGTCGATTTATTGGGTTTTGGTTGAAACTAGTGACAGGTAAATATACAAAACTATCGAAGGTCTTGTACGATGTACTGTATTATTAGCACCATAATGATTATTACAAATCACCGTGGCTATCAAAAATAGAAAATACACTAAACAGCTTAGGACTTAGAGAAATTTGGTTATGTCAAGGATATGCCCTTGATAGAAGAAAAGCAATGATGGAAATAGACAGGCGACTGAGAGATAATATCATAAACAGTTGGATTAATGACGTTGAAACGTCTAGCAAAGGTAGATTCTATAGGTGCCTGAAAGATCAACTTAAATTTGAAGAATATTTAGACATATTGCCCCAACGATATAGAAAACTAATCACCAAGTTTCGAATTTGCAACCACAGACTACCTGTAGAAAGAGAGAGATGGGAGGGAGTCCAGATCGTAGATAGAAAATGCCCATTTTGTGGAAGCTTGGGAGATGAGTTCCACGTGCTGTTCGAATGCGAGTGCCTTGCACAGGAGAGAACAAAATATATCAAAAAAAGATTTTATACCCATCCCAATATGTTTAAAACTAAAGAACCGTTCTGTAGTAAACAAGTGGAAACATTAAAGAACCTACCCAAATTTGTTGATTTGGCGCTTAAAAAATTCCAGTGATATAAACTATATTGAAATTTGTCAGCTATTATTTCCTTACAAAATAGGAAGCTGTGTCATCAGAAACGGGTTAGTGTGAACCGCAGACGCGTGAAAGTAATGAAGACATATAAATTATTGAATCTTAATAAACATTGAATATTCGAATGTGTGTGTGAGTGCCTGTGTATGTGTGCGTGGGTGGGTGGGTGTATGTGGGTGTGTGTGCGTGCGCGCGCGTGTGCGTGTGTGTGAACGCGCGTGCGCAATAATATAGATATTAATTTGATATGTATTGCCTAATATGTGCTCTGCAGAACTATGTATGTTTATGTATCACAATTGTATGTGCTGTCCCGTCGTCAATATGTATAAATGTATAGCCCATGTACCACAAAAATGGTCTGGGTTCATTTTCAATAAACTTGTTAAACTTGTTAAACTTGTTAAACTTGTTTAAATTTTGCTCTTGTCTTGCTCCTGTGCATTTCCTCCCCATGCTGTTATGCAAAATAAGATGACACGCATGCAGCGACAATTAGTATTCTTGGTGGTGAACATGTTGTTGGTGATGTTACTGTTGCCTAATTCTTGGTGTTACTGTTACAAAATGATGATGTTGATAAACAAACATCAGTGACTTCCATTACATGTTTCTAACAGGGGGGTATCTTCATGAGTATCTTAGCCATATTCCCCTTGTGGTTAAATTATTTTTGCCATTGTGTCAATGGCAAAGGTCACGACCAGTCGTGTTTACGTGTGTATTTCGTCGTGTGAGTGTAATACCCCGATGACTTTCAACCTTGACCAAAATTTAAGATTTGACGCCTATTTTAGTCGTGCATGCTCTTTTGAAACCCTAGACCTCAAACTCCTATACGATCGTGGCACCGATACGGTAGGAAATTGAGGCATAATCTTTATGCACAGATAATAGCACATATCAGGATATTGCACGCGTTTATTCAGTCACTTTATACAATGTCACTAATGAAAAAGATAATTCTCTTTCTCGACATGAGCCAATGTCGGACTTCTGCACCAAGCCTCAATAGCAAAAAACCGATGACATTTTAGATGTGATTTCCTCAGAAAGGTCTGCCTCGACAAACTGACAGCTGTTATACCGCATCCACTGACAGAATTTACTTTCAGAGAATCGCTTTGCCGCTTGCACACTTACGACGCGCTTCTCTTGTAAAAGGGATTTTTGTGTTTAATGGGGCATTACATCCATGCGACGATATGTTAATATTGTTGTTGTTGATGATAATAATGAAGATGATGATGTTGTTTAAATATGAGTGCATCGCTTTGTTATGGATGACCATGATGGGTTTTGTTTTACTGCATTGTTTTATTATTATAAAACGGCATTTAACTGTAATATGAATATTGTAATAAATATGACAGAACATTACCGCTGTGTGTAGACATCTTTGGTTTATCAGCTATGAGTGTTTTCGTACGTGAAATCCAAGTAGCTTCAGCATCTACGGTATAGAAACCTCGTTTATTGCATACTGCACTGATATTTCATTGATTTTAGTTTGGGGCACTGCAAAGGGTAGACCTATGCGGAAGCGACATTTGTTTGTGTGAAGGGGGAAAGGGCAGCCAACAACCAACGAAAGAGAGAGAGAGAGAGAGAGAGAGAGAGAGAGAGAGAGAGAGAGAGAGAGAGAGACCAGCACCAGCAGACAAGGAGAGACACAAGGGAAGAAGGAAAAAGACAGACAGCGAGGAGAGGTTGAGAAAGAGATCTCAGGCTACTGAGAAAGAGAAGAGGAGAGGAAGAGAGAGGAGAGGGAGGAGGAGGAGGAGGAAAGAAAGAGAAAGAAGAAAGAAAGAAAGAAAGTGAAAATTGACCTAAATTCTGAGCTAATAACGCACAAATAAGACTTCTAGTTGACCTAGCTTAAACTTCTCTTCTCTTCACTCTTAGTTTTAGCACCATATTATGGCATTTACTGGATAATCATAACAGTTGCTTTCTATTATATATTTCACAAGAATGGCATGACGACGTTAACGATATCATCGTCATCTGATCTGAATTTCGTGCTTGCATAAACAACAACAACAACAACAACAACAACAACAACAACAACATCAACAACTACAACAACATCAACAACTACAACAACAACCAAAAAAAAAAGTAATTAATGAGACGAGATACATGTAAGAAAAAAAAAGTGCGTCAGCCGGGAATTGAACCCGGTCCAATAGCTTGGAAGGCTACTATGCTAACCGTTACACCACCGACGCTCTATCGTAGATCCTTTGTATGAGCTTTATAAACGAGTATTTCCTATGACTGTAACCGTTAACCCTTGGAAGGCTATACCATCATTTCTTTATTGATAATTTTTTTTTAATCTTTGCCAGACTACGCCTGCATTTCTCTAACTTGAAGAGAAAAGTCCGGCTTAGTGAGTTTTTCCATGTTAAAGGCATGTGCAGTTGTGCTTGTACAAGACAGAGCACAGGGTTCGGGTGTTCATCTAAAATTTTAGAAACTCCTAAAAATCTCTTGCAATTTATCTTGGAGACACTTTCCTCTTGATAGTTAACTAGTTGTAATTTTCTTCGGGAATCTACTGGAAATAGTGATGCTTTCGGGAGAAAAAAAAACAAAAACACAAGTTGTGTGGCTGAGGTGACCAGGACAGTCACATGAATTACTCCTAGTGTCGGTCATTGCATCCCTGACAAATTTTAAAATTTAATGAAATTTTGGACTTCTCTTGGACTACAATTTCTCCACTGGGGTCATGACCCTTGAGAGCAATACCAAATAAGTGCCAGAAAAGTGACCGAAACTCAAGCAAAACCATGAACAACAAAAAAAATAAAATCATAAACATTGACAACATCTTAGACTTCTTGATTGCTATGCATAAACTCCTTACCTTACAAGGGTTAACATCAATATCAGTCAGTGACAGCTGCGAACACCAAATGTTGCAAAGCCTCTGTGTGCTCATAGCGTACGCTTAAAGATTTGTTAAAAGTCAATATCACGGGTCAAAGTGTAAGTCATTAGACTGTGTCAGTGCGCCTGGTGTTCATTTAAACTCTTTTTAGGCTGTCAGCCAAAGAAACAACAAATACGAATTCTCATCAATGAGATCAGGAAATATGGGTACCTATGTTTGGTGATCCCTGCAGGCAACAGTAAACTGGCCAAAGAGGAGTTCTTTTCATATTGTGGACAGTCCTTCGGAATTTAAAGCTACGGAATTGTCAGTCTACAAGCGAGTTAAGATGGCTGCGCCTGATGCGGAAGAACTAGATGAGAGTGTGCTGACCCAGGTGTGGTCTTGAGTATATTTACATCTTTGATTCGTGCCAACAGGACTGATGAGAGAAAACAATTTTTAAAAATCCATTGGCAAATTTGAAACTGGAGGTAAAGGCCATCATTGTTGCCAAGATCTCAAGTCTTGTGTAACTTAAGAAAGTTTAAGCTCCGCCCATTTCCATGGCCACTAAACTACGTTGCCCTATCTCAGATAGTAACTATGTCGTTCCATCCATCTCTTTAAGTCATCAATCGGACTACATTTTTGATTGGTTATTGATCCACGAGTGGGTCTATGAATATTGCCGGGGGTGTGAGGAACGCCCGCTGCTGTTGTGCGGTCACTGAACTCGCCCATGACTACCCCGTAAACAACAAGATTCGCCCCTGATTCCCGATATCTTGCCTAGTGCAGCCAATACCAGTCTCAATTACTCGCTGTGTGCGCCAAGAAGCACATAATCATATTCCAATGAAATAATATGTTTTTAAAATGGTAAACTGTCCTAACTATCAAAAGTTATTACATATTAATACAATATATGTATTGAAAGACACACTATTTCAAATTTAAAAACTGAGTTTTCTGGCAAGTGTGCGTACTTATAATTCTGACAAAATAATTCAACAGAGTGATACCATCAATTGCCCCCCC
>JAWQUT010000562.1:14496-33571 GCA_033807755.1 Ellobium chinense | reverse complement strand
ACACACACACACACACACACACACACACACACACACACACACACACACACAGGACAATCTCTAGGCATTATCTTTATCTAGGAATTCTTTATTGTCAGTGGTTGAAAAGTCAGAATTGGAAATACTGTACTGTTATCAAAGAGATAACAGTTTGCAGAGTATGCTCTGAAAATATATGTAAAGATCTACGGGGAATTAGAAGACGATGAAGAGTTGATCATGAACTGAAGATGACACGGGATGATATAGGGCTATAATATTTGATGTGTTTTGAGGGGGACGGGGAAGGGGGGGGGGAGGCGAGTTGTGTTGGAAACGTGAAGGTTAGGATCTGTGGGGGAGGGTGGAAGTATGTGAGCGGGAAAGAGGGAGAGAGAATGAGAAGAGCCAGGCAGAGCAGAGCGAAAGAGAGAGAGTAGATGAATGGAGGTGCGTGACGGATGTTGAAGGAAGAAGCTGGAGGACATGAATGAAGATGCGTGCCTGATGTCTCATAATTGTGTAATATAATATGTAAATTGAATGCTTTTGGCCTAGTGCCTATCACAAACTGAAAGTGAAACTGAATATTGTTTATCCTATGTGCCTTACCCGACAGTTCCATTTGATCTGATTTCGACACAGTGGGTTGTTATCAACGTCACACTTGTATCCACCCAGATACGCTGGAAGTTCATGTTTCTCGATTCTTTCTAGTAGATACCTGCAAAATACAGAGTCAACATACACATACAGGCACACGTTTGAGTATAATAGTAGTGGTATACACATAGCATCTTACCTAGCATGACATGGCGAATGGTTATGGGGTTGGACTCCACATGAATATGTCATGGGTTCGATTCCCGTAATGGTAGTATTATAAATCATTTTGGAAAGTATGTCATAAATAATTGTTTCAGTTCATCCAATGTGTAAATGAGTACCTGACTATGTGCGTTAAAAGATGTTATCGGAATGGTAATGCTTGATCAGAGCTGACAAAATCATACTTATTAAGGACAGGAAAAAGTTACTGGGTAGGCTGAAGTACTGAAAATAGTACTAACTGCTAGGCGAGGGTAATGGAAGTAGATACTATTGCCAGATACATTTAGTGAAAGAAGATACTAAGTGCTAGACTGGGCCAGTAAAAGTAGATGGTAACTGCTAGACTGTGATAATATACTTTTATACTAACTGCTGGACTGAGTTAATATGGTTATTTTATCATTACTAGGGTGGGATAATACTGTAATGCCGGCTGGATAGTCATTGCCTAGATAATAATAATAATAATAACAACAATATTTATCTAGAAAACTACCCCTTTACATCGGGGGTGACGCTGGGCGGGGTCCCCAACGTCACGCCCAGTTAGAAAATTTACATTACATTATAATAGATTACATTATAACAACACATTTTGTGAACATTAAAAGAATCTGATATTACAACATTACAACGATAGATACAAGAAATATACAGTGGGATCTCGAGTTAAACCCTAAATGAACTAGAGACTTATTATTTATTATATTGTTATTTATGTGAAATTATTCTCGATGTCGAAATGAACAATAATATAAAAGACATTCATAATTAGAAAGCAGGCATAATAAGACTTAATACCATACTTCACTTTGGTTTCCTTTGTGCCACTGATACATTGGGCTTTCCTCCGCTTGTCATATGCTGTAGTCGAGACAGTTTAACCCTCGCGAAAAATCATCACTTCTACAGTAAATCTGTGCACTCACTTTGTTTGATTGATTCCCAGCACTTTGAGCCTGCTGAGCGTGTCTCGACAGAGGTAGGGTCTCAGTGCCAGATAAAATTCGTGGTAGAGGAAGTGTGTGTTCACCACAATGATTTCCTTGATCAGTCCTGGATACAACTCCTGCATGACCTCTATGATCTGAGGAGTGACGTCACGAGAATGGGAGTGATACAGAAGGCGTCATGACTTGAAATTTTAGTTCATCATTAATAAAATTTAAAAAAATACACACTAGTTCTCATATTCTACTGCCGTACAATGACAAAACAGCGTAAGATGCTCACAGCAAATAACAATTATAACGTGATGAGTCGCTGGACTAACCATTTGAATTATCATATGTTGCAAGAGCGAGAACTCCACATAACCTTTCATCAGTGATAACAGCAGTAATTTTATCAAACTCGGGTACTTACTAAAGTGAGGTATGTCTGTTCACACACAGACCGTACGACTTTACTTTGGGTTAAGATACTACGATTGTAAGGTGTTTTATTGATTGTCGGCAGTCTGGTGCCGAATCCATGTTTTTCTATTCTATTCTATTTTAAATCACTAGCCCAAGCAGCTCAAAAAAGGGACAAAAAAAAATCTTTAACAAATTCCCTCGTAATGCCAAATTGTTAGGTTCTGCTTAAAATCCAGAGATGCTGATCCAGGGATGCTGGATAAACGATGATTTCACTAACAGGAGTCTCAGGCAAGCGTTCTTACTTCGAGCTTGCGAGCTGTTTCATATCTAGGGTAAACATGGATATAGAAGAGTAGTATGGTAGTAGTAGTAGAAGTAATAGTAATAATAGTAGTAGTAGTGATAGTCGTAGTATTAGAAGTAGTAGTAGTAGTAATAGCAATGGTAGTAGTAGTGGTGGTAGTAGTAGTAGTAGTAGTAGTAGTAGTAGTAGTAGCAGTGGTGATAGTAGTAGTAATGGTAGTAGTATTGCTACTACTAGAAGAATTGATTGTTTTGCGTTGTTTCTCGAGTAGTAGATTCGAGGCCGTGGATTTATTCAGAATAAAAACTCATGCAAATAATAAATAGTATTGTTGTTTTTTTCCCCGGCAATTATACATTTTGTTTAGCCTTCCTTTAAATCTAAAAGAAGATAGCCACATTTTGATTACTGGATTTAGTGTTTGGTCTCACCTCAGCCCAGGTGCGAATGGTCGGTCCCCAGAGAATGTCTTTGGTAGTTCCTTGCATGTCCACAATCATCAAGATACTGGTCACCACCTCGCCTGTCTCCTTGTTGACGAACTGACAGGACACACGGGAAACAGGTGGGATGTTAGCAAAAGGTCCACGGCAAAGGATTATAGAAAGAAAAAGAACGTAATAAAGATACGATAGAAAAGAAAGGACAATAGAGAGAAGAACAACGTAGGATAGGAAGAAAATAAAGGACATCAGAACGAAGACGAATGTAAGAAAGAAAGAAAGAAAGAAAGAAAGAAAGAAAGAAAGAAAGAAAGAAAGAAAGAACGAAGAAGAATGTAAGAAATAGAAAGAAAAGAAAGGGTGATGAAAGAAGAAGAACACATGAAAGATATCAAAAGAAAGGAAAGAACGAGAGAAAGAAAAACGTAAGATATATTTTAAAAGAAGAAGAAAAAAGAAAGGAGGAAGGTTAGAGTGAAGGTAAATGAGTAACGGTAAGTAACGGTAAATGAACCAAACAAGAGAAAGATAAGACGATAGCCCGGAAAATGAGTAGGAGAGAAGGAACGGGGGAAAGAAGAAATACATAGAGTCTAAATGCCAGTGATTAGCACCTGTATATAACAAAAAAAAGGAACGTTTTGCTTAATGGTGAGCTGAGATTGTCCTTGAGTCATCTGATCTGCAGAGGTAATAATACCTTAAAGTCGTGTGTGCGTGCTAGGGAGCTAACACCTGCAGATAAAAGGGAACGTTATGCTTCTCAAGGAGTTGAGAATAGCCTTGAATGATCTGACCTGCAGGGATAATAATGCTATGATGTCGCATGTGCGGCTACTGACCTGAATGTTAGACTAACAAACCGCATTATCCCCTCAATGACTACAAACTCCTAGTACAATCCCAGCTTACATGCTCAGTGCTGCAGATGTTAATGGAGCCGGATTTGAGCAGTTGGACTATCTTCTCCAGCTGGTACATCTTGTAGATGAGCAGATCTTTCTTGCCCACCGCCTGGAGGATGTTCTTCATCTCTAGACGACCCAGCAGCTCGTAGTAGACAGGCGACCCTTGTTTGTCCATGCCACAGATCCCACCTGGGAAGAACTTCTCTAAGACCTGACAGAATATGGAGAGGATGTTAAGAGGCATGGCTGAACGGGAGGAGGGGAAGGGTGAAGAACTGTGAGTGAGTGAGTGAGTGAGTGAGTGAGTGAGCCAGCAAGCCAGCGAGCCAGCGAGCCAGCCAGCCAGCCAGCCAGTCAGTCAGTCAGTTCTGACACCAGATGTGCGAAATCTCACTGGGGGAGGTTTGTAGTCTGTAAGCAAAGTGTAGACTTTGAACTTTCTCTTCAGTTGAATACATCTCCGGATCTTGGTCTCCGCCAGCAGGACGTTGTTCTCGGAGACCTTTAGCCATTTCTTGAGTTCACCATCGGACAGGGAGAGATGAGGGCCGTACATGAAGTGGCTGGGGATGTAGGGAACATATATACATATATAAAGTAGAACCCGCTTAAGCGGGACACGCGTAAGCGGGACGCTCGCTTAAGTGAGACGAATGCCTGGGGAACGGATATTTTGCTATTTAAATCTATACATATGAGTGGGACGGCAACCCACTTAAGCGAGACGACGTGGAGCCAGATATCCGTAATAATATATACTCTGTTTTTGACAGGAATGCTGCAAATTGTCACTATCTTGCTGTGTCTCAGTGCTTGTTTACCTAGAATGGCTCAGCATAATCTCACAATCTCAACTGAAGTTGAACATGATGAACCTGACAAAAGCTGTTCAATTCACCTGAGTGCAATGTTTGTCCTTAAACCGCAATGACTAACTCAGATATTAGCACAGTACTTTTCCAGAAATGTTACTTTTCTTCATACTTTGAACGAAGTTAAAACATTATTGTATTCTCGGTGCTCTGGGTAGATTTTTGTGTTGGTTGGTTGGCTGGTTGGTTGGTTGGTTGGCTGGCTGGCTGGCTGGCTGGCTGACTGGCTGGCTGGCTGGCTGGCTGGCTGGCTGATTGGTTGATTGGTTGGTTGGTTGGTTGGTTGGTTGGTTGGTTGGTAGGTTGGTTGGTTGGTTGGTTGGTTGGTTGGTTGGTTGGTTGGTTGGTTGGTTGGTTGGTTAGTTGGTTGGTTGGTTAGAGAAGGTAAAACGATTCGGAAACGTCCAAACAGTCTAAACATTTTCGTAGATAATGCTGCTTTGACTTTGCTGGGCTGCCGCATTACGCGTGCATGTAGACATTTTAATATGAAAATCACAGTTTTCCTACCACTCGCATACAACAACAACACGCTTAAGGTTTGTGACACCTATTAGAAGGGCAAATCACTCATTGTGTACAACCCAATTAATCCGCTAATATATAAAATCGCCCTTTTGGGGGGCCCTGCCAGACAGTGATAGGGTGTAGAAATATGTAAAATGACCTGTGATCTAAGTAAAGCATCCAATTTTAAAGTTTCAGGTACAATTTGAGCCTTCTAGATTAAAAAAAATTAAAATGTGTAGGCCTATGTATTCGCACGCGGTCAAAACCAGCCAAATGAAAAACTGGGGATCAAATCAGAATTTGAGGTGATCTTTTTCGCAAGACATTTTTGTGAAAAAGTTTGGGCGTTGATCCCCCTTTTTCTTCCCGTTAAAAGATCGGGCAAAAAAAGTACTTTAACCTCCATGGAAGAAATTTCCCCAAATCACAGTCGTATATTTAGAATAATAATAGGGCCAAAAGAAGAAAAAATAATAGGTGTCAAAGACCTGAAAGATGACTCACCAAGTCAAGGGAAGTAAACGTGACCTGAGGAGCTCCAGTTTTCTCTTCAGAGTTATCTCCTTCTGTGGTTCAGGCTTGGCTTCCTCGACGACATCGGCGATTTTCACCTTTTTGGGTTTCTGTGGCTTCCCTTCCTTCTGCCCAGAAGAAGAGCAAAGGATTATAGGCGGCCGTTTGCATAATCCTTTAATCGTTCAATGTTTTGTGGTAACTATGGACAGCTCCTAAAACGTTAGCAATAGTCACCGTAGTTAACGCAAAGCGCGAAAAAAATATTAACGCAAGGATTCGCCATAAAGTCACATGACTTGTTTTAGTTTGTAGACAGTCCAGCTTTGTATTAAATGTATGTGTGTGTTTGTTTTGTTATTTGTTTGTTTGTTTATTTGTCTGTTTGGTTTTGTCCACAGACTTGTACTGACTGAAAGGAAGGCAAAACTATAATATACATAGGATCTGTAATAAGTGTTTGTTTGATATCTGATTTATGAAATAAGTTATACATTTATCGTATTCGCTCGCCTCTGGAAATCCAATTCTGCCTGGCGTAAGCAGAGAGAGTGAGAAGATTCCACATCGCTTATACCCATTACTGGAAACAGTAATATGGTCTTGAAATCAAAGACCAGATCTACGTCAGGTCAGTTTATAAAGTAAAGTGCCCACAATTTCTCATCATGGTAGGTATTTTTTTTCATCTTGTGACCCGTGAGGACGATTGCGGTTTGACTCAAAATGACGTTACTGTAAATCCCCTTAATAATGATGCTTGCAGTACCGAGCAAAGCGACAAATGGATGAAGCAGACACAGTAAAGTTATTTAAAGATCGCGGTTTTTCGGAAACATGTCATCGACGAGACTGTGGCCCTCAGACTGCAAGAAATTAGAACTACACGCCGGTCAAGTCAAATACATGAGGTCTGAGGAAGGCCTAGGAAGGCACACAACCAGTGGCCGACCGATACCATCAGCATCTACACCTTAAGACGTTTGCTGCAGAAGAGTAAGCACTTTTTGGTCCTACCCAGAGTGTAAAGATGTCTGTTCTGCAAACGCCGTGACCAGTGTCTAACTTTGGGCGCTGGCGATAGCTTCTGGTAACCCCCAAATGGTCAGCGATATCTCCAGTAATTACTGTCAGCGCGAAGTATCAGACAGCATTGTGCATTATGCCGTTGATCTAGATGCAAAAAATAACGGTATCACATCTGTCGAATATGTCTAATGGATAAATTTTCCTGAACTATACGATTTATTCGAGCCCTGATTTCAATCCGGACATCTGCCAGTCTCCTGTTGATATCAGTAGAAAAAACGTCATCAATAAAATATAGTCCCACTTGTACTTGTGAGAGATAAACGCGAGGCTCAGCGCTAGATCACCATGCCGAAGGATCCGGTTCGATCCCAACTTATGATCTCGCAAATTTTCTCTTATTGGGAATGTACATTAGGAAATCCCTCCGAGTGTTTCCCTTGCACGCAGCATGAAATGTTGCCTCAAGACGGGACGACATGTCGAGATGACAAGAATACATATAGCTCACACTGAAATTGAGAAACTGAAAGTTTTACTTACGTTTTGCTCCATATCTTTACTGTAGATCTAGCCGTTCAGAAGTGAAGGTATCAACAGTGAAGTACCAACGTGTCCTCGTGTGACTCTTTCATCAAACTTCAGACAATAAGGACAAAATGTAATATTTTGAGGCTACCCCAAAATTCGCTCTAGTTAGAGAAGATAAGGTGCCCTTGATAGGTTCCTTGATAGTCTCCAGGAACTCTTCAGTGGATGCTTTCTCGTCCCTAACCGTTTCTCCGAACACTACCCAAAGTATATCTTGGGTAAGTCATCTTGATATGTTGCCCAACTGCAATATCCCAGGACTGTCCCTCCAATTAGGGTTAGGGTTAAGGTAAAGGGTAGGGTTAAGGAAAGAAACGCATCCCATGGACAGTCCTCAGGCAGAATAATTTCTAAAGCCCCTTCTAAGTGTAGATCTAAAAGCAGCACCTCGATATTAATTAGTCATTTAATAAGTACCTTGTTATTCAGTACGAATTTCACATTCACAGAGTCATCATTATTCTGTCGTTTTAATATCCAGTTGGACCTCGATATTTTAGTACACAGAATTAAAAGAATGTCCTGGTGCGTGGAAATGTATGCTTATTATTGAGGTATACTCAGACTCGAAGTCAAACTAAATTTTGAAATGATAGAATAATCATGAATCTGTGCATGTAAAATTGACACTTAATAACAATGTTTACTTATAACACGAGTATATTTAGTATCGAATTCTACTGTACCCTCAATACTATGCATCAAGGCATACACTATGTTGAAATTCTAATGTCCTTTTCTCGTTCTGAAACCTACATCTAACTCAAAAACAAGCTCCCGGGATCTCAAAGAATTCCAACCCTAACCAGAACACATGCTTAGTAATACAACACTTCTCCTATCCCTAACCATAATGATAATCTTAATCATTGAGACAAGAACAACGATCGAGATGAGTCCATAGCTTGTATGTCCATTGAGACAGAAGCATCAGATGTGAGTTTCATTCGGAATTCCGGGATATTGACCTTAATGGCAGTTTTTGACAATAGGAAGATTTCTAATTTTACTTTCTGAATTCTTTGTGACTTCTACCAATGATTACCGTGGCCATTATATTTCACTATATGCCATTTTGTTTATTTGCGAAATGTTTCCGGTCACCAAGAGAGCAAAGCGGTGCGGTCTTCATCTTGTTGCACCCTATCCTCAGTGACTCCTCAGAGTCTTGGAGGTTGTACGCTTTCCCAAATTGTTGTAAGGTAGATGACAAGGTGCGCAACTTATCAACATAACTTTGATTGACGTCTCTATGGAAAATTGCACATCAAAGTGCTAGTTGATGCATTTCCTATTTACCGCGCAGGAGCAAAAAATGTGCCCCAGGCTACTTGAGAACTAGCGCATTAACGATGGGATCTCTTACAGTGTTAAGAAATATATTAACTTTGCATTTCGAACGTTACTGAGGTTGTATTCAGCACCGATACCCCAGTGTAGTTTATACGTTACGTTGATAAAAGATCCCAAAGTTCATGCGTAAGTTCTCAATTTTCTAGAGATCCTCACAGTATGACCAGAAGAGGGTAAGATAGCCGTATTCTAATGCAGCAGCATTGTAAACCTCAAAACTAGTTGAAAGCTTGCGCATTAACAGTGGGATCTCTTGCCAGCGTTAAGAATTACATTAGTAAATCGGTACTGAATGCACCCTTAGTAGTGTTCAATACGCAGAGTTAATGTTATTCTTACGATTGTAAGTGACCCCACTTTTAATGAGCAAGTTTTTAATTATCAACCCAGATTCCCTCCAACAGTCCATTTATTATTCTGAATTCAGTACCAAAGATGTCGACTACCGGCAGTGCGTGAAGTAGACTCGGACAATGGTATCAGCCAAGCTATTTTTCCATGTGACACCGTACCTTGTGTCCACACTTCCATGTGTTATAATGTGTTATGATGATGAATGTGTGAGAGTGTGTGAGTCTGTGTCTGTTAATGTGTGTATGATTGTATGCATCACTGTAACAAAGAAAAATTTCCCCACGGGGATAAATATCTTATCTCATTTCATCTCATCTCATCTCATCTAATCTCATCTTATCTCATCTCATCTCATCTTATCTCATGTCATCTCATCTCATCTCATCTCATCTCATCTCATCTCATCTTATCTTATCTTATCTTATCCTATCTTATCTTATCTTATCTTATCTTACATAGGCAAGATGTGGACAGAATACTTGTTGAGTCTGATTTAAAATAAATGAGCACGGAAAACTCGCCACCCTACGCCAGCTTGTAAAGTTTTCACATTTTGCCTTGACAATACCATACACTACTCTTCACTAATTAGTTGAAAATTGAAATACACCGTTTATTCACTACGATGACAGATGAAGTGAGTTTGTAATAGCTGGTGGAAGCAGTGATCATCGCGTTTAGAGATTTGATAGAGGATTAGGAAAAGATAAGGCGTGACGTATGTGAAGAAATATACAATTTGGACTAAAATTTCGAGGAATAAAAAAAAAAAATCGATGTCATGAGCAAAACTTTACAAGACTTAAATACTGTGGATTTATTACGTGCCCTTTTTATGACATAAATTATCCTATTTATGAAACAAATTAACACCAACGATATTTTCCACCAAGATTTTCGTTTCATTAACCGCTCATGTTCTCATCAATTACTGCTTGGAAAAAGTACTTGGACTCTTATATCAGATAGATACTGCTAATGTGAAAAACCTGGTCAAAATAACCTGTTATTGCTAAAAGCTAATAAAATTCTCATGTCATTTTCATTTGCCACAGGTATATTATTATGTCGGATACAAGGATGCAGGCATGGGAAGACAGTTGGGAGATTTGATAGGTTAGAGGGGTGGGATGGGGGGAGGGGTGTCAGATACCAGGTATTTATACAAGACTCATCCTGAAAAGCGGATTTTTCTACCTTCCACGGCATCGAAGGAGTCGTGACAGGGAGTTCTCCAAGTAACAGGCCACCTAAGCATTGACTGAAACCAGCACTTTTATATGATCCGCTATATATATCTGATGATGACGTGAGCTCGGAATTCCCCTCTCAAGTTCACGTTTCGGACGACAGAGAACTCGGCGACATTCGGTGAGCGGCAGCTGCGGCAATATTGATGTTAACCCTTGCAGGATAAGAAATAAAACTTCACTATGAAGATATTGAGACTGTACGAGCTATTGCCGCACCTGCAAGTTCTATTAATGTTGCCTTTGACACTGTTGCAATTATATGGATCTATGAATACCGTGATGACTTTTACAGGAGGAGGGTACTGCTTACCACGTCATCATCTCCAGTACTTTGAAAATATAATACTTCCTTCACACAAGATTTTTCACTTTCAGATTCTCTAAAATCTTTACACCGTTTCTTGTCGGCAATTTAAGAGTTAATAGAGAAACCTCACGTTTATAACTCCTATTAGTAATACACTTATAACAGCGTCGGTGGTGTAACGGTTAGCATAGTAGCCTTCCAAGCTATTGGACCGGGTTCAATTCCCGGCTGACGCATGGTTTTTTTTTTTGTTTGTTTGTTTTTTTTTTGGTTTGTTTTTTTTTTTAAATCTTTTATGCGTTTTACTTAGAAACAAATCTAGAGCTAGATCTAGCTATATTCTAACAGCGTCTATGCCATTATCCACAAAACAGATGATTCCCATCCCACCCCCACCCCCTTTCGTTTTTTTTTTGTTTTTGTTTTTAAGCAGGCAATGAAAGTGAGCCTGATAATACACAGACGTGATGGTAACTGTATTTCCCAATTTTCTCAACGAAAATGTAGATACAGTATCTGGGTTTGGAATTCATCTTTATATTCCATACGATGAACAGGTCAAGTGGAGCTGCTTTTTATTTTCGGCCGCCACATGCATTTTAAAGAAAAAGATCGATTCTTTGATCGGACTTTAATCTTTCTCCATTGACTGTTTGCCTTACACTGGCTGGGAACTTATCGAACTTCAGCAACATTCGGTGAGCGGCAGCTGCGCTGAATGTCAGTATTGATGTTAACCCTTACAGAATGAGAATCGAATCCCTGAATTATGATATTGTGTATCAATGTTGATGTTGATACTAATGATGTTGTTGAAAGTTTTGCTACAATAAACTTCCAACAAATCATGTGGATGTGTCTTCCCAGAAACCTGGTGAATGAGACCGTCATATTTCTCTCACTCGAAACCTATCAGATCTTCTGAAATGTGTTCACTGGCACGGGTCTAGAGTTGGCAAAGTCAGGGTTAAAATGAAAACCTCGCCCTTTAAGAGGTATATTCACATTCATTTCTAACTGCGTCGGTGGTGTAACGGTTAGCATAGTAGCCTTCCAAGCTATTGGACCGGGTTCAATTCCCGGCTGACGCATCTTTTTTTTTTCATCGGTCTCTTTCTCCCTCTTTCTATCTCTCTCTCTCTCTCTATGTGTCTCTTACTCCCTCCCCCCTCCCCCTTTCCACATATTCTCCTTCAATAAGCACATCAGTTTTATTGTGCATTTTTTTCTTTCGATCACATAATATATGATGAAGTTATTGCTAACCCCAGCAGGCCAACTTATTCAATAACTTCCTCAGCTTCCCGGAGATCATAAACCCTGTTACTGTATTACAGGCGGCTTATGGCCATTTCTTACAGAATGATGGAGAGAGGAAAACGTGAACAGAATGTTCTCACAGGGACCTCATTAAGTGACGGTGATCAAAACTCGACCCCATGACAATTTGATCCACAGCCTAGCGCCATCACCAGTCGGCCACACTTGATACGGCACAAATTGTCGCAGGGCACAAATTGTCGCCGGCGACAATTATTTGTGCGGGGAGTGTCGCTACATGAAATCAAATGCACCTGCGACAGTTTGTGCCGTCTTATGCTACGGCACAACTTGTCGCCGGGCACAAATTGTCACCGGTCACTGTATTGTGTTTGTGTGTGTGTGTGTTTGAACCTGTGAGTCTGTGTATGTGTGAGTGAGAGGGAAAGAGTGAGAGAGGGAGAAAAAGAGAGAGAAAGAGAGAGAGAGAGAGAGAGAGAGAGAGAGAGAGGAGAGCCTGCAGGCACATATGGCTGCTTGTCACTGTGTTGATATCTGTGTGAGTGTGAGTGTTTGATTATGAGATTGAAGTGTGCAAGTGTGATACAAATTATGTAGACCGCTAATTAGCAGGAGCTTATACCTGGATGCTCAGCCGTCAAGCTCCAGGTATCAATAGCATTGATTCTACTGCGATTGCGATAGTTTGTTTGATATTTATTCACTCATTAATTCATTGGTCAGCGGGTGGTAGGTAGGTGGGTCGGCCGGTCGGTCAGTTGGCTGGTTGGTTTATTGGTTGGTTGGTTAGTTTAGCCCACATCCTCTCTTCTCTCTATCTCTCTGTCCCTCTCTGTCTGTCTATCTTTCTCTCTCTCTCTCTCTCTCACACACACACACACACACACACACACACACACACACACACACTCTAAACCAAACCACGCGTATATTCTCTCCTCAAGTCCTTCACAAGCATAATCATGACCATCATCATCATCATCATCATCATTTAAAACTGAGAACAATTAAAAGCTGAACCTAAATTCAAGAAATTTATTAAAAATCTAGTAAAGAATTAAGACTGAAAATGACATCTAAACGTTTCGGCTCTAAGGCCTTTATCAATAGAAATCAAGATGATGATCATCATTGTCATCATCATCATCGATGTGGGCATCACCTTCATCAAGTTTACGAGTGGCGACAATTTGTGCCTTAAACGTTGGCACAAATTGTCTCCTTATTTCGCTGGCGACAATTTGTGCCTTAAACGTTGGCAAAAATTGTCTCCTCATTTCGCTGGCGACAATTTGTGCCTTAAACGTTGGCACAAATTGTCTCCTTATTTCGCTGACGACAATGTGTGCCTTCAACGTTGGCATAAATTGTCTCCTTATCTCGCTGGCGACAATTTGTGTCTTAAACGTTGGCACAAATTGTCTCCTTATTTCGCTGACGACAATTTGTGCCTTCAACGTTGGCATAAATTGTCTCCTTATTTCGCTGGCGACAATTTGTGCCTTAAACGTTGGCACAAATTGTCTCCTTATTTCGCTGACGACAATGTGTGCCTTCAACGTTGGCATAAATTGTCTCCTTATTTCGCTGACGACAATTTGTGCCCTAACACACACTGCTCCACATAAGAAATTTCCACCTAGCGGAAAAAGACATAAGGCGCACCCGGTTATGAGAAAATCTTATTGATATACAGGGTGGCTAAAAGTATTTCAGACCTCACGTTTTTCTGACACAGTTATAAGCACCTCAAACACCACAGACTCTTAAACTTTTGTAGTTGAGAGATTAGTTATGATGTGATACTTGTGTCGTGATACCACTTCTTGAAGGAATCTCCCATGAAGATTTACATTGAACAAAATCAACACGTCTTTTTACCANTCTCTCTCTCTCTCTCTATGTGTCTCTTACTCCCTCCCCCCTCCCCCTTTCCACATATTCTCCTTCAATAAGCACATCAGTTTTATTGTGCATTTTTTTCTTTCGATCACATAATATATGATGAAGTTATTGCTAACCCCAGCAGGCCAACTTATTCAATAACTTCCTCAGCTTCCCGGAGATCATAAACCCTGTTACTGTATTACAGGCGGCTTATGGCCATTTCTTACAGAATGATGGAGAGAGGAAAACGTGAACAGAATGTTCTCACAGGGACCTCATTAAGTGACGGTGATCAAAACTCGACCCCATGACAATTTGATCCACAGCCTAGCGCCATCACCAGTCGGCCACACTTGATACGGCACAAATTGTCGCAGGGCACAAATTGTCGCCGGCGACAATTATTTGTGCGGGGAGTGTCGCTACATAAAATCAAATGCATCGGCGACAATTTGTACCGTCATATGCTACGGCACAAATTGTCGCCGGGCACTATATTGTGATTGTGTGTTTGTGTTTGAGCCTGTGAGTCTGTGTATGTGTGAGTGAGAGGGAAAGAGAGAGAGAGAGAAAGAGAGAAGAGAGAAAGAAAGAGAGAGAGAGAGGAGAGCCTGCAGGCACAAATGGCTGCTTGTCACTGTGTTGATATCTGTGTGAGTGTTTGATTATGAGATTGAAGTGTGCATGTGTGATACAAATTATTCAGACCCATAATTAGCAGGAGCTGATACCTGGATGCTCAGCCTTCAAGCTCCAGCTATCAATAACATCAGTTCTGTTGCGATTGTGATAGTTTGTTTGATATTTATTCACTCATTAATTCATTGGTCAGCGGGTGGTCGGCAGGTGGGTCAGTTGGCTGGTTGGTTTATTGGTTGGTTGGTTAGTTTAGCCCACATCCTCTCTTCTCTCTATCTCCCTGTCCCTCTCTGTCTCCATCTCTGTCTGTCTGTCAGTCTTTCTCTCTCTCTCTCTCTCTTTCAAACACACACACACACACACACACACACACACACACACACACACACACACACACACACACACACACACACACACACCACGCGCATATTCCCTCCTCAAGTCCATCACAAGCATAATCATGACCATCATCATCATCATCATCATTATCATTTAAAACTGAGAAAAATTAAAAGCTCAACCTTAATTCAAGGAATTTATTAAAAATCTAGTAAAGAATAAAGACCGAAAATCACATCTAAACGTTTCGGCTCTAGGCCTTTATCAATAGAATGAAACAAGAGTTATCATTTTTTCACAATAAAAGCAACCACATTAGGAAGAAAAAGAAAAGACAAGCATGGAAGAGTGAGTTAAAAGTCAGTTATGATCGATTACGTGAGACGGTCTTAAAATCATCATCATTATCATCATCATCATCATCGATGTGGGCATCACCTTCATCAAGTTTACGAGTGGCGACAATTTGTGCCTTAAAAGTTGGCACAAATTGTCTCCTTATTTCGCTGACGACAATTTGTGCCATAACACACACTGCTCCACATAAGAAATTTCCACCTAGCGGAAAAAGACGTAAGGCGCACCCAGTTATGAGAAAAACCTACTGATATACAGGGTGGCTAAAAGTATTTCAGCACCTCACGTTTTCCTGACACAGTTACATGTGAGCACCTCAAACACCACAGACTCTTAAACTTTTGTAGTTGAGAGATTAGTTATGATGTGATACTTGTGTCGTGATACCACTTCTTGAAGGAATCTCTCTCGGTGCTACTTTTGACGTGCTATTTATGCCCATGAAGATTTACATTGAACAAAATCAACACGTCTTTTTACCATGGACTTGCATCTCACGAAAGCTCTGTTGTCATAGCACTGTCACATATCACCATAACAACAGGGAATCATGACAGCAGTTAAGAAGGAAAACTACAGCAACAAGGAGGCAGAATAGTGTGTTTTTTGCTATCACAGCACTATTTAAGAGACATGTAACACTAACTTGATCCTTATAGAGTAATGTGAGACATTTTGAATGCTACGCATATTTCCCAACTTTCTTTGACTGATCTGGTCAATCAACTTGTACAATATTACTACATTAAGATGTCAGCCACAAACGTTAAAATGTGGCTGGAGAGTGTTGGACTTAAAGACCAGGACAACATAAATAATACCATTGCTGACTGTTGCCATCATCCACGTTATCTGTGGCCCAAGAATACAAAATCTGATCTGTGGGTGACTCAAAGAAAGTAGATTAGATATTTCACACAGATTCTACATTTTCAAGATGTGTTGTGAATGAACATATTGGGAAAATAGATATTTCACACACATTCTACATTCAACTCTATTAACTCGTTGGTTGGAGATATTCAAGATGTGTTGTGAATGAACATATTGGGAAAATATATATTTCACACACATTCTACATTCAACTCTATTAACTCATTGGTTGGAGAAATTCAAGATGTGTTGTGAATGAACATATTGGGAAAATAGATATTTCACACACATTCTACATTCAACTCTATTAACTCGTTGGTTGGAGATATTCAAGATGTGTTCTGAATGATGAAAAATAGATATTTCACACACATTCTATATCCACCTCTATCAAACTGATAGTTGACGATATTGAAGATGTGCTCTGAATAAACATATTAATTCAGGACATTACATAACGCCCAAGTACTGACAAATATCTGTAACAATCCTGACCGACGAAACTCGACTCTGTATCCCAAGACTCTACCAGTATAGCTTAGTTTAGGTTTAGAGTCCATCCTGTCCTAATCTACCCTGCCTGTAACCCTAAACCAAACGGGAAATGGGAGAATTCCGGAATCGGAATGCTTTGTTTTTCTAGAGCTATGGCGTTCAGCGGCCATCTTTTTACGACATAGTCGTTGCCGGATATTTTGACGGTAAACATTTTTTTGTCTTGTTTCTGAGACAGCATTTTTGCCATCCTTATGGTGTCAATTTTCCTCGAACTGTAGATCTACCTGCTCATTCATTTATATTTACCACTTCGATATTGGATTGTGTCGAATTTGCATTCATATGCGTGGAAATTTACAACTGATGCATTCGTCGGTGACAGAATACAAAAAAAAACCACACACACACACACACACCAGTGGCGGAAAAAAAAGTTATTAACGTATGATAACAAATGGTATTACACGTTTTTATGAAACCGGAAACTGGCCTTCTTTACATGACAGATACTAGTCTCTTTATTTCGTCGTATTCACCTAGAAAGAACAATGTCTTCACTATGCATGCCCGATACACTGTGGATTCTTAACATGTGGCATAAACCGCCTTTAAGACGTACTGGTCCGTCGCGGAAGTTAAAACTCTGTGTCGTATTAGACTGATCTGCACGTTTTATTTCTTACATAATGAACTCTTTATATAAACAAGCCAAGGAGATCTCCTGACAATTTGTGTAGGCGCATGAGAAAACTCTTCACATCTTTCCAGATATGAAAACTGAGTTATTGATAGCAAATTAATCCCCATGCGTTTCTGAACATTTTTCACTTTATATGAGGTCAGCATCTTTATAAGTTCCAAAGTAATGGACAAATTTGTCAATTTTTGTTGCCATTACAGATTTTGTGAAAATTCAGATTAAAATCATTTTAACCACGTCTTTGACCGGAAGGTGCTTCACGGAAACACCAAGAAACAACATATGAACTTCATTTTCATTAATAAAATTTACATGATATGAAAAGTAAATGACAGAGCTATCTGAGTTGCAAAAATCTCAATCTGGCCCAGGAGGTCGACATTCGACTTTCAAGGCCCTAGTTCAAAATTACCCATTGCGAGATCCAACGGGTTTTCCTATACGGCCACAAATTTAGTGACATAATAACTTTTTAAAAGATATGACGAAGCGACGTGATTAGTAAATGTCTTCAACACAACTGCTCCTACTTTGATACGACAATAACGATAACAAGGACCAAAAAAGAAAGGAACACACAACACTATAAGGTTTTTACTTAGCGCAAATTGAGCTTTAATTTTTAGACCCCACAGTATTCATTTGTAACTGTGTTCACAATTTCTTGGACAACGTAGACAAATGATGATAAGATAAGAGAAGGAGCTTGTGATAATAGGGGTATTCCAAACATATCTTTTCCACGCTATATTTAGAGACTAACATGGACATCCCATTCAGTGAATGGGACATTAGGTACAGTAATGGAGATTTTTACAGTATCACCGTGGTGCAGCAGTAAAATAGTGAATCAGCGTGCACACCTACTGATTGAATGGGAAACTAAGAAATGACTACATTATAAATTTACCAGTGGATACAGTGTACAAAGGCTTCACATTGCATGGCATCGTCAGTGAATAAAACTACAATTTGAAAATTTAACCTTTTCCGTAAAGAGAGCGAAATGGAGGATATGGTACAAACTTGGCCATTCATCATTAATGGAATCGTGCATCTTCAGTGTGCAGGCACTGAGTGTAAACCCTCTTTTATCTGATTTCAAGCAGGTTGACGGAGTCAAGACTGGAGAAAATCCTGTCTGTATAACACTAAGGCATAATCAGTTTGGTGATGAATAATAGTAGTGAGGTTTATAAGTGTCATAATCCGGGCTAATGAATGCTCACAGGGCATTATTATAAACTCAGCCCATCAGATCACCCTAGAACTTTCTCAACTCCCTGAGCAGCATATTATGCCGCAGCGGTTTACAGGCGCAGATCACTAGGAGGTCAGCTATCCAATTTTACAGACGGGTGGACAGGGAAAAGTGTCATTGAAATACTTTCTTAAAGCAGTTACAGCACCAGGCGAGAGCGGGAATCGAACCCACGACATATAGATCTTTAGTTCAAGCAGTGCCTATTCGATCAAGCTGTTCCACCAGGTTTAGAATGAGATGGACCTATTGGGCCAGCTAGTTATCAAAAAATAAATTATGTTCGTGGCGCAGTTCTTCGACCTACCATTTTCCCAGCGTTTTTCTGATCATGTAATCGATAGGGTCATAACTTTTATTTTCTTTCCAGACTTCCTTTATTTCCTGCCCCACTTTCCATTGTTCTTGTTAAGTTCATCTGGGTCCACAATACTAATTAATAATCTTTAATTTCTGCTTCCCTGTCTCCCCCCTCCCCAAAAATCACAGACACAGACAGACAGACAGACAGACAGACAGACAGACAGACAGACAGACAGACAGACAGACAGACAGACAGACAGACAGACAGACACACACACACACACACACACACACACACACACACACACACACACACACACACACACACA
>JAWQUT010000562.1:0-10285 GCA_033807755.1 Ellobium chinense | reverse complement strand
GAAAGAAAGAAAGAAAGAAAGAAAGAAAGAAAGAAAGAAAGACAGACAGACAGACAGACAGACAGACAGACAGACAGAAACACAGAAAGAAAGAAAAACAAGGAAATAAATAAAGAAAGAAAGAGAGAAAGAAAGAAAGAAAGAAAGACGGAAAGAAATCTTGGTAAAACTTGAACCCATATCCTCAATATCCGTACTTCTGAAGTAGCATAGTATTATATTGGACATGTGAAATGAAATAACCCCAATGTGGTGTTCCCACAAACAGCGTTGACGTCTTTATCGTCGTAGCTGTGATTTACAGAAAGAAAGGTGAGTCTAACTGAAAACATAATCCTGAGAACTCAGCTTCTCAGATATCAGCGAATGGGGCTGCCGCTCTAGCCAACAGCAGGTGAGATAAAGTCTGTAGGTAAACCTCTCAGATGGGCCATCCCTTAGACAGTGCAGTGGGACACGTGCAACTGAATTTACCACTTAATCGAATGAAGCCACTTAGGTGTGAACCCGTGGGCACTAAAGGAAGTTCAGATGGGCGGAGTGACTTCAAGCGTCTGAGAGCTGGCCTCGGCGAACCCACGCAGGCTGGACAGCGTGCAGTTCTTGGTGGTAACAAGGAGAGCTGGCATTTTACACTTCAGTTTGTTAATACTACAACCAACGTAAGACCACACAAGGAAAATCGCCCTCGCTTGAAGTTCATTAGCTCATCTTTTGGCTTCTTGTTCAGCACAGCAAGTGACGCTGCTCCAGGCAGTTCCCAGGCAATGAGCCACGGAGTAGCTTGGCCTGCTCATACAAGGATCCGACATGTAGATTTTGTGAACGATGGTACGCAAGGGATGAGTACATGATACTGGATTGCCAGTATCGACATGCCCTAAACATGCAGAGCTCCTGTTTGTGCGACCACCCATCGACAACAGCCTGTGCTTCCACCAGTCAGTCCGTGCTCCAGCGGACATCACAGTGCTTATATGTTTTGTTGGCAGTTCAGAGAGAGAGAGAGAGAGAGAGAGAGAGAGAGAGAGAGAGAGAGAGAGAGAGNAGAGAGAGAGAGAGAGAAAGAGAGAGAGAAAGAGAGAGAGAGAGAGAGAGAGAGAGATCTCAATGGTGGAAGATACGGAATAAGTCTGGGTAGGCCTACTAAAGACGTCATGGCCAGAACAGAAAACAATTGCAGAGATCTCGAAGAGAGCAAATCATAAAATATAAATGAAATCTACTATACAGCAGCCGGGATGACGCAAGCAAAATATAAATATAGGGCAAGTGATTAGAAGATAACAGCTAGATTTAGGCCATGTTTGATAACAATTGAAGAACGATATGGTAAACAAGATTAACACCTCATTTTACAAATGGGCAGGCAGACAACGCACCAGCGGTGAAAGAATACCTAGCGCACCGGAAGGCATCATAGACGAATGCATTAGACTCCGTGAAAAAGTTGGACGATTGGCGAATCTGGCAGACTGAAANGAGAGAGAGATATCTCAATGGTGGAAGATACGGAATAAGTCTGGGTAGGCCTACTAAAGACGTCATGGCCAGAACAGAAAACAATTGCAGAGATCTCGAAGAGAGCAAATCATACAATATAAATGAAATCTGCTTTATAGCTGTCGGGATGACGCAAGCAAAATATTATATAGGGCAAGTGATGAGAAGACAACAGCTAGATTTAGACCATGTTTGATAACACTTGAAGAACGATATGGTAAATAAATAAGATGAGGACAGACCGAAACATTTTAGCTGTGTATGGATTAGCGGGTTGGATGGGCACTCAGAACACTGTAGCTGGCTGGCAGTCTGAATGGACGTCCATGACCACTTGCAGTGAGCATGGTAACTGAAGCAGAGTGCTCAGGAAGGACAAGGAGACAGAGAGAGAGAAACTTCAGGGACTCTCCTTGACTTCACCAGGACACATACAGCAACTCATTTGTGATAGTGAGGGAACTGTGAGGCTGGGCAGCTTGCCACATTGTTTCATGATCTACACCCATGGCATCAAGAATACCAGTAGTAACGAGTACATCATTATCATCATCATCATCATCATCATTGTAAAATAAGAGAAAATATTAAAACACTACTTTAATCCCACAACTTTACCGAAAATGTAATAACAGCTAAAGGGTAAACTAATCTAAACGTTCCGGCAAAAGCCTACTTCAGTAGAGATGAAATGAGATGTATCATCATCATCATTATCAACAACAACAACAACAACAACCACAACAACAACAACAACAACAACAACTAACAACATGAAAATTGCTTACATAATAAAATTGTGTTCCTTTACCGATACTGAACTTGACATTTGCAGTAGGTGGCCATTCTTTATCCGTGCCATGAGGGCCGTGGTAGTCTTTCTACAGAGACAAACAAATGGTCAAGTTTAGGAAAACTTTGCTGCTCTTAGGGGGAGCTACTGACTACAACTGTCCTTCATTAGAAATTGTATTGGAGATAACATGATGTGCAACCTACCATCACATTATTTTGAGTGTTGTAAGCAAATATGCGCACCAGAATGGTGTGGTTTTCTCCAGTACGTATACTGATCTAGGGACAAATGTCGTTTGCAGTACAGCACTTGTCTGATACCTAATGGAACCAAATGGATGATGTATTATGGCCAAAACACCACCGTCATCACCACCACCACCACCACCACCAACAACAACAATAATGATGACGACGACAACGACAACTACGACAACAACAACAAAAACAAAATACAAATTCACAGTCTGCAGTTTGTATGGTACCTTCAGTTTCAACGTCAGGCCTTTAAAAAGCCAAGAGAAAAATATCGATGTACAAAAGGGGAGATAGTCAAACATCGAATGAAAATGGGTGTGGGGGTGGGGGCAAGTCATATCTAATTAGTAGGCTATTATTCCATGTTACCATTCTCCTCAGCTATCGATGACACCATAAAAATAAGTAAAATAGTAATGGGGGTTTAACTTTATTTTCGTAATCTCCACAATATGTTCTTGTTGTTTTTTTTGTTTTTTTTTAATCTATGAGGTCCTAGCATCTTCTCTTGTGTTATGACAGGGTCATCACTGGTGATGATATTGCAACAATAATACCTGACACTACCTTCATGGACGAAAGTCATGGTTAAAACTGGTCCACAAATCATATTCTCATTTTATAAATTATGTTCCATGTCCATCTGGTACTTACAGTCTTTGTACTCTCCCACAGTGCCGGATACTTCTAGTAGCACATGTAGCTAATGATAAGGGCTTCGCATTTTGGAAGGCCCTCTCCCATGGCCGCACTAACCGTTTACAAGCAGTGTGGTGAAATGGGCAATCATGGGCTAGATTTCTTGTTTACTCATATTTTTAGAAGTTATTTTATTATCCAGAGTGTGTTCATAAGGGGCAAACCAGATGCGACTAGTAAATGAGAGTGTGTACAGTAGAAAATTGTGTTAAGCAAGTATGGTGTGTTGACAGAGTCCTACTGTAATTTATGTTTCAATATTTATGTGCATTTTGAAAAAAAAAATTGGGGTCCTTGTATGATATTATGCAACAGACACCACACAAGCTTAATCCCACTCTGCTCTCCCAAGCTATACTGAGGTTACCGATACGTTTGGAGCAAGATATACGGAGAGAAGAGGTGCTACGTATTGTTTACGGAGTCGCTCAACGGTGCTTATTTCTCCCTAACCTTATAGTTTAATCCTTGAGAAAGCCCCAGAATTATACCAAAATGGACAAAGGGCATTAGTATATTGAGGAGGTGACATAGTTACATAGTTTATTTTCTTGTAGGCCAATGGCCAATGAACACTAATTTCAGTACAATAACAATTTGTGACATAATAACAACATGTAGATTTGCAAATATAACACTTAGTTAGCTTGAACAGATTGAAATTGACAGACAGACAGACAGACAGACAGACAGACAGACAGACAGACAGACAGACAGACAGACCATAATCCTTATACTATCTCTTTCTTGGTGCACTCATCCTTCTCATAGTCACATTCACACACATACACGCATTCAGTACTCACGAACAACAAGTACCTCATCTCATCTCACATGACTTCCCACCCCATGCAAGAACATAACTACCTGCCAGTGCATCTTAGCAACTACCCTGTTATACAAGTGTAAACTATCAGATACACAATCGTATCCGTCTTCCTCAGCGCACACTCACTAACAGCAAATCATAAATATCTTTCATAATCTACGTATGCGAACAAGAAATCAAAGAAAAACCTTGCAAAGCTACTCAATACACTCATGAATGTATTACCTTTTCTCTCTCTCTCTCTCTCTCTCTCTCTCTCTCTCTCTTTCTCTCTCTCCTTCTCGCCTTCATTCCTTCAGTCCAGTTCCACGGTAAGCATAACTATAAAAGCTGAAGAGCTAGACTGTGATGGCTCACCTTTAGAGTGCCTGCAAATGAGACAAAATCCACATCTGCCTCTACACCGCCATTGCACGCTGTGCTGATCATGGCATTACCCAGAGTCACAGGCTGGACTGTGGTCACAGGATCGGTTTGACTCACAGGATCGGTTTGACTAACATCGTTGGTTTGAGTCTCAGGACTGGTTTGATTCTCAGGACTGGTTTGACTAACATCATTGGTTTCATTCTCGGGATGGGTTTGATTCTCAGGACTGGTTTGATTCTCAGGACTGGTTTGATTAACTTCATTGGTTTGATTCTCGGGATTGGTTTGATTCTCAAAAAAGGTTTGACTCAAAGGATTGGTTTGATTCTCATGACTGGTTTGACTAACATCATTGGTTTGATCCTCGGGATTGGTTTGATTCTCAAAAAAGGTTTGACTCAAAGGATTGGTTTCATTCTCATAATAGACGTGATTCACAAGATTAGTTTGATTCTCAGGATTGGTTTGATTCTCAGGATTGGTTTGATTTTCAGGATTGATTTGATTTATAATAACGGGTTGACTCAAAGGATTGGCTGAGGTCACAGACTGTGCTTGCGTCAGAGCTTAGGAGAAAATATGGCGTTTGGATTGGAACAGGGTATATTGGTGCGCTTAAGACAATCCATCCATCCATCCATCCATCCATCCATCCATCCATCCATCCATCCATCCATCCATCCATCCATCCATCCATTAACGCCATCGAATGGACTGACGCTGATCTCAGCATGGATACAAACACACAAACTTCCATTGATGTAAGTTGTTACTTTGCTTTAAAAATGGTCTATTTGAGACATAGGCCATTTTAATATATAGGATCCATAGTGATATTAGATCTAAATGTGTGTTGATATGTTAAAAACATGCGCCATTATATCCCTTCCTCCCCCCTCCCCCCACCCACACCCAAATCACTTCCCACCACCACCCAACCCAAAATCGCACTTTCCAGATACACAAGAATTCTTTATTGCTTTGCCAAGAAAACTTTTTCTCCAAATTTCGTCAGAAAGGTGTATAAAAAATGATCGATTTTGATTCACAGTAATAAAGATCCAATCGGTCAACCCTAACAGCAAATTTATGGGGAAGAAAATGCAGTACTGGCTTCCAATGATAGATCGTCGTATAATCTACAACCCGGTTACCACAAACTATACTTACCAATAACAGCGAACCACACCAACAGAGTGTGGCAAACTTCTAGCTTCCGCCTCATGGTAAATTAAGGCCTGTTTCTTGCAGCAACAACGCCGTATCTCTAGATTCTAATATTTCATCGCACACGCACGCATTTCTGATTTGCCACACATTTGGCTGACATAGGACTCCCTTCGTATCATGGGAGTTCAACTGAAAATGAAATCAGAAGTAACATAGATACATTTGTAATAAATTTTGGCTAGTGATATTTGAACAACTAGTCAAAGCACCTGCAAATTTGCGGGGTTATTGTGTGGAGCAAACAACCAAACTGCTACTGCAGCATGTACACTGCTTCTCTTTATTATTTATTATGCACAAACACATTCTTATATGTAAAAATATCGGTTAAACTAAGAAAAAAATATAACACGCCAAACGACGTTTATTGGCGCCAGCCTCCTTAGAAACCCGCCATATTAGAGAAATTTGGCCTCAAGACGCTAAGTTGGCTGCAGACACCACAATAGGCTATGCAAAAAAAAAGTGACCTCATGTGCATATGAATGTCAGAGTTAAAAAAATGAAGCCGGTCACTCAGATGTGAGAAATCCATTTTGTATAAATTCGGGGGCAGAAGATTAACCATCACTAGCCAAAAAAACGGCCATCTGCACAGAATTTGTGACTCACACAGCTAAATCTGAGTAAGATCGGTTGAGAAATAAACTCACTCGGCTGCGTACACAGAAAAGCTTTTTTTTTTTTTTTTTATAATATGATAATGATTTTACTTAGCGCTTCCAAAGAGGGACGTTAAATCAGTTTTTTAGCTTAAAACGTGGCAAAAGTGCCGGAAAGTTATCTGTGCTTTCAGTGTATAACTGTCACATGCGCACTAAAGCGCACAAAAGCGATTCATCAATACTAAGACTTGTTCCCTATAGACCACTTCAGAATAAGAACTAAACGGCCATGTGATTTCCGAAACTTTGGACATGGCAACACAGGGCTTCTCCGAAACTTTGGACATGGCAACACAGGGCTTCTCCGAAACTTTGGACATGGCAACACAGGTCTTCCGCCCTACGGAAACAATGCTGTCGTTAAGGAAGTAAAAGAATTGCACGAACAGAAGGAACATAACCGTAAGTCCATGAACTCAGACAGATATTTGTTCCTGTTGAAACATTTGGAGGGCTCTTGCACATTCTGAGGTCGATGTAAAGCGTCCAGAGCATCCGTGCATAATGGTGAAAAGTGTACGTCATGAGGGGAGTGGACATTTTGCCCTCCATAACGTCAAACATTAGAACCTGGAAAGCTACTGGAAAGGTAGCCTGAAGTGGTTCATTGACAAGGCACAGTTAGAATTGATTGCATGGAAATTTGAAATTTAAAAAATGGGGTATGGAGTAATCCGAAACCATTCAGTACGCGCCTATGGAAAAAGTGAAGTCAGTAAACTCTGAATATGATAGAAAACATTTTTTTATTAGCTAGCTAGAGGCGTTAAAACGCACTCTGTCTTGCCGCACTTCTCCGAAAACTGGCGACCAGAAAATGGTGAAGTAACTGCAATATTTCTAAACAACTCTAAAAACTATTTCTATCAGTTAGCCTAACCTTGCCCCCATTGGCTGCCATATCTAATGAAATACTAAATGCGAATTAACTCCATAACCCAAATTAAAACATGATGACCCGCCTCCTATATCCCCCTTGCAAAACAAGGAGCTCACGTCTGAGATGGTTAGTTAGCAACTATTCTAAGATACTTTGATTTTAAGGGGGAAAAGGCTTTCAATTTAACGATATGGGAACAATATGGGAGATCCCACCTAAAACAAAACAAATCGGAACAATAAGACATGGCCTACACAATGGCAATTGTAAAGCAAACGTTATGATTTGTCATTCACTAAGTTTCCAGAAGATGTAGTCTAGAAATATCAGAAATTGGTGGTTTGTTTTCAGCTTAATTTGTGTGCTTAGACTTCGCCTGTTCCACACAGATGAAAGTGTGTTTCCTTTTCTTGTCAGACGTTCCGTGAGCGTTCAACAAAGGTGCTCTTCGGTGCCAGTGCGGAGTCGTAGCATCTTGCATGCACAATAGTAGTACCTCTGATCCCGGAGAATTCCCGCAGGGAAATGTCGTCTGTTTAGTGTGCCCTGTGTTTCGGCTTGCGTGATGTGTGCACAAAGGGGCTCCACCTCCATTTCCCTCAAACAGTTCTAAAACGTGTCCCTTTATTTTTATTCCCTGAGCTTTTCCCCCTTGTTTAAATATACCATGTAGCAAATGTTTGTGACCATGGTGTCTATAGGTTGCTCTAGATTTCAACCCACCCTTCTCTAAGAATTGAAAAGGGTCTATACAATCTGTAGGATGCACCATGACTAACTCATTTCTGAAGCTATTCAGTAGCTCCCATTGACTCACTTCAGGATTCGAAATTTGGAGTAAGTAGGTGAGTCTACATTGTCATGTACACGTCGTCCACTATATTTCCTATTTTCTTCCTTGTTTGTGTCTGCGATACTTACAGACAGTCTACATTTAAGTTAAAGTTAAACTTGCGGGTTTAACTTTAGCCTTGCCCATAACACTAAACCATGCACAGTTTGAGAGATCGCTGGAGTTTAACAAGTTTAACAAGTTTGACCCCTTGGGTCAGAGAATTACTTCAAAGAACCGAGTCTGACCCTATATCTGATATATGGAGAAAGAGACTATGCAAAATCAAAACTGAAATTTTGCAATTTTCCACTTGGGATCATCAGCTTGTATTTTGTGAGTTTGCCCAGTGAAAAAAGAGACAAATTATGCCCGGGGTTTTGAATCTACATTTAATGTAACGAACATTTTCTGTATGTAAAAATTTCCTATTCAGTTACATTTTTTGTTTTCTTTAGTGGCTTTTTAGATTCGCTGACTAATATTCTATGTTGCTGAAAGATATCCAGAATTGAAAAAAAATAAAAGAACACTCCTCATTCTGACACCTACCCAGTCCCCTCCTATGTCCTTAAGGCCGGATGACATTGATAATGAAGTGAGAAACTACCACACACACACACACACACACACACACACACACACACACACACACACACACACACACACACACACACACTAACAAGAAGAATTTCAAAACCAAATAGTGAACAAACGACAAACATGTCACCGTCTCCTAACGCTGTCGTAAATGATTTTTGGTAGATTTGCATTTACGACAGTATTAGGAGACGGTGACGCATAACAGCAAAGAAATGTGAGAAAATAAGAATTAGATCAACAGAGAACTTGAATCTAAGGGAATTCCGTTGTGGCAGGGCTAGACAATTACCACAAAAAGAATGGCAACGTGCATTGAAGTTAAATTACTAACTATGCACAGGACTGCGTCTGTTCGGTCTCTGCAGTTTGACAAAAGAGCTGGCCCCACCCCTTCCTTAGCAAAGGAGATATCCTTTTATCAGTTTCATAACCTTTCTAGATTATGCTTAGTAGCCATACGTGCCTACGTGCAGAGTGGCGTCCCACAGCTACGAAACGACACCTCTCCAAGTTATAGCTATTCTGATAATAACTTTGTCCTTGTGGTGTGGGGTTTTACATGTATGTTCTAATCTGCACACAAGATAATTTTGTAGACTAGATGTTGTTTTCTACCGCGATAACTGTGACAAGTGCAGGGTCACCAAACACAATGAATGGCAATAAAACTCGTGTGGTGAATTCCCCTGAACAACATGACGAGTTCAGACCAGACACATCCCATAATGTTCGACAACAGAATGTTATGTTATAAACATGTTACTTATTATCGCTCGCTTCTTACGGCCTCTATCTCTCCTTCCGGGTTCACACTTTCAGTCCAGAACAACAGATAAACAAAATTATATTTTTTCATGGATGGATGGATAGATGGATGGATGGATGGATGGATGGATGGATGGATAGGTGAGAGTGAGTGAGTGAGTGAGTGAGTGAGTAAGTGAGTGAGTAAGTGAGTGAGTGAGCGCATGAATGATTAGATGGGTGGATGAATGGATGGTTGGATGAATGGATGGATGGATGAATGAGTGAGTGAGTGAGTGAGTGAGTGAGTGAGTGAGTGAGTGAGTGAGTGAGTGAGAATGGATGGATGGATGGATGGATGGATGGATGGATGGATGGATGGATGGATGGATGAGTGAGTGAGTGAGTGAATGAGTGAGTGAGTGAGTGAGTGAGTGAGTGAGTGAGTGAGTGAGTTGATGGATGGATGGATGGATGGATGGATGGACGGACAGACGGATAGATGAGTGAGTGAGTGAGTGAGTGAGTGAGTGAGTGAGTGAGTGAGTGAGTGAGTGAGTGAGTGGATGGATGGACGGATGGGTGAGTGAGTGTGAGTGAGTGAGTGAGTGAGTGAGTGAGTGAGTGAGTGAGTGAGTGAGTGAGTGAGTGAGTGAGTGAGTGAGTGAGTGAATGAGTGAGTGAGTGAGTGAAAGAATAAATGGGTGGATGAATGGATGGATGGATGGATGGATGGATGGATGGATAAATGAATGGATGGATGGATGGATGAGTGAGTGAGTGAGTGAGTGAGTGAGTGAAAGAATAAATGAATGGATGAATGGATGGATGGATGGATGGATAAATGAATGGATGAGTGAGTGAGTGAGTGAGTGAGT
>JAWQUT010000561.1:415215-428127 GCA_033807755.1 Ellobium chinense | reverse complement strand
TTCGTTACAAGCTGAATGCTCTGAACAGAGTTGCAGTGTTGATGAAGAAACCTGAGCTTAAAGTTGACACATAACTTATCTTATATAACATCATACTTTGTGAAAAGAACAAATATGATACCTTCCATGATCCAGATTGTGTTCGTGGAAGTTGCAAAAAGTGTTGTGATGTCAGGAAGACAGTCTCTACACACTTTTCCCCCCTTACTAATTACTCTGGCGGTGTGATGTGGAATGGCTGGATGCGGCAAACCAGAGAGGGGAAGACTCACAGAGACCTTGTTTCTAAAACTGGAACAGTGATGGAACTCTTAGTGGAATTTATTAATGTTGATTTGATTAAGCCAGGCATGAACATTAATTTTGTCACCCATCTTTCACAGCACTGTGGCAGGATAGTCAGTGCAGGGCACTGAAAACTACACTGGAGTCTGATGAAATGCTCATGATTATGGACTTTGCAGAAAATAGAAAGGCTATGTATGCCACAGAAATTAAGTCTGCCCATTACTCTAAAAGACAGATTACTGTCCACCCAGTAGTTGTATTTTATCGTCATGATCATGTTATTGTTCGACATTCTGTCATTTTTTTCTCAGATGATATACGTCATGATCATCATGCTGTAAACAAATTCACTGAGGCCACTATTGACTTTTTTTCAAACCAGCGTGTCATCACAGAGAACACGAAAATTCACATTTTTTCAGATGGTGCTGCTTCGCAGTATAAAGGAAAAGGTTGTCTGGCTGATCTCGGCCTAGCAAAGCGTCCTTTCAGCCGCCACTTTTTTGGTTCAGAACATGGCAAGAATGAGGCTGATGGGGAGACAGGTGTATTGAGTCAGGCGGTGAGAAATGCGGTTATATCTGGGAAGTTAAGTTTTTCCACAGCTGAACAGCTATACCGCTGGTGTGACATGCATCTGTCCAAGTCGGAACTAGCTTCAAAGAGAAATTTCATATTGATCAATGACATACCTCATGATAGGCCTGAGACAGATGTAAAGCCTGTGGCAGGAATCCGAAAGTTCCATCATGTTACTCAAGTGAGCAAGGGAATTATTAAAGCTCGCCAGTTTTCATGTTTTTGTTTTGCCTGCCGTCAAAATATTTTTGAAATGTGCTAGAATANCTACACACTTTTCCCCCCTTACTAATTACTCTGGCGGTGTGATGTGGAATGGCTGGATGCGGCAAACCAGAGAGGGGAAGACTCACAGAGACCTTGTTTCTAAAACTGGAACAGTGAAGGAACTCTTAGAGGAATTTATTAGTGTTGATTTGATTAAGCCAGGCATGAACATTAATTTTGTCACCCATCTTTTCACAGCACTGTGGCAGAATAGTCAGTGCAGGGCACTGAAAACTACACTGGAGTCTGATGAAATGCTCATGATTATGGACTTTGCAGAAAATAGAAAGGCAATGTATGCCACAGAAATTAAGTCTGCCCATTACTCTAAAAGACAGATTACTGTCCACCCAGTAGTTGTATTTTATCGTCATGATCATGTTATTGTTCGACATTCTGTCATTTTTTTTCTCAGATGATATACGTCTTGATCATCATGCTGTAAACAAATTCACTGAGGCCACTATTGACTTTTTTTCAAACCAGCGTGTCATCACAGAGAACACGAAAATTCACATTTTTTCAGATGGTGCTGCTTCGCAGTATAAAGGAAAAGGTTGTCTGGCTGATCTCGGCCTAGCAAAGCGTCCTTTCAGCCGCCACTTTTTTGGTTCAGAACATGGCAAGAATGAGGCTGATGGGGAGACAGGTGTATTGAGTCAGGCGGTGAGAAATGCGGTTATATCTGGGAAGTTAAGTTTTTCCACAGCTGAACAGCTATACCGCTGGTGTGACATGCATCTGTCCAAGTCGGAACTAGCTTCAAAGAAAAATTTCATATTGATCAATGACATACCTCATGATAGGCCTGAGACAGATGTAAAGCCTGTGGCAGGAATCCGAAAGTTCCATCATGTTACTCAAGTGAGCAAGGGAATTATTAAAGCTCGCCAGTTTTCATGTTTTTGTTTTGCCTGCCGTCAAAATATTTTTGAAATGTGCAAGAATACTCCTTACTGTGGATCATTTACACAGCATGTGCTTCAGAGAAGAAACCCATCAGCAGGGCGGTCTTTAGGTATGTCACGCACTGACTTTTTTTCAGAAGCACAGGCAACATTGCGCAGTGCTGCCCAGCGTGGCGATTTTGGCCATTTTTGTGCTGTTGCAGCAGACATTGGTACATGTATTGAGTCACAAGAATTTGAAATCTTTGTTAAGGATCCATCTTTGCAAACCTTAACATGTGCAGTTGACAAAATTGCTTTGAGTCTTCTGCCTGTAGATTCACCAACGGGTCGTTTTCCTGTAATGACCTACGGCGATGGCAACTGCTTTGTCCGAGCCCTCAGTAGAGCTGTTTTTGGAACTGAATCTCACTATTCTGAGATGCGAGTAAGAATTGCTGTTGAAATGGCCGTCAACCGCAAACAGTATGTTAATGCATCATTCATAAGTAATGGCTCCTCTTTGGATGGTCATTTTCTTTTAGATAAGTATGCATGCACTGGGGATTATTTTGATCCAAAGGAAGGCCTTGCCACTACTTTTGCCAAAGAAACTATGTCTTGGGCAAAGCCAGGAACTTATGCTGGAATGTGGCAGTTCCATGCTGCAGCCCAAGTGCTGAAAGTGGCCATTCAAAGTGTTTATCCTTGCAAAGGGCCTTATGGAGAACCCCATCTGCGTCCGGTCTTTAACAGGTGCATTCCTTTCTACACCACTGTTCAGCCTAAAATATTTATAATGTGGACCAGGATATCTGGCACACTGGAGGAAAACTCCACTGAAATGTGGACAGCAAACCACTTTGTCCCTCTTTTGAGGATGACTGACACCAGTGATGTAGAAACTGTAGATCAGGACCTCAATAAAGCATTTATATTTGGAGAGAATGATCAGAGTGAAAAGGATGTACAAAATACTAAATTGTCGGATTTGACAAATCTGTTTGACATTTTTGCATACCAGTTTGGAACAGAGTCTGATTGAGATAGCAAATTATGAATATGAAAAAAAGTATCACAATTTGTACTCTGTTTTTATGTTCACAACAGTAGCAACTAGCATGCATGCTGAAGTCCATAAAATGTTCAGGTTTGCTCATTTAAATGCACAATGTTCCACAAATTGATTTCAGTGTTTTTATTTCATCAATCACATTATAAGATATTATCTCAACAGGGCTTGCTTGTGTAAGTTTGATGTGCTTTTTTTGACTATTTTCCAGTGCTTTGTTTATGTATGAAGGCGTTGTGTTTTTTTATTTTGGTTAAGCTCATAATGCATAGTGTTCCACAAAACAACTGTAGTGTATTTGCTTTGTCTATCATCGTCACATATGGAAAACAATGCTATTGTCTCAACAGGGTTTGCTTGTAGGAGTTTGATGTGCTTTCCTGACTATTTTCCAGTGCTTTTTGTGTGTGAAGGCATTGTGTTTTTTGTTTTGGTTGTGCCATTACATTTTCATCTTGAATTTATGTTTTTGCAATTGCATTAAGGTCTGTTGTTGCTCTCCATAAAAATGTACCTTATTATTTCAGTACAAGATATTTGATTGGTATTTGATAGATCTATTTCTCCAGTCCATGGCTGAAGTTTTGGGCCTTTTATTGACCAGACAGAGGCCAATTACCTGCAGTTTGTGTTTGACATATATCACACCATAATGACATGACCCCTGTAGTTTGAATCTATTTTTTGCTGATTGGAAATTCTACTTTTTGTCTTTAAATCATGTAGCCATAAGTCTTCTGGCATTGCCAGATGTCGTTGTATGAATGCAGTTGTGTGTGTCGTTACATGTCACCTCTAATGTGTTTTGCTATTTCCTTGCTTGGGCAGATGAATATCAGTCTTTTTCAGTATCACAAACACAAGATGCTTGCAAGTGAAGTTATTTTGGTGAAACTTTTAACTCCACTCTCCGTTGTGTAGCAGTATGTTTAGTCATGTCATTTGATCACTTTATTTTTCAATACCCACTTTGGTAACATGTAAAACTGAGTCTTCTGGCATTCTAATGGTAGGAATTTCATTCTTGGGCGAGTCTTTCACCTCTAATTTGCAGTTTCCTTGCTAGGCAGGTACACATTGCCAATAGTGCAACTGTAATCAGTGTAATTTGGTGGAAAAATGAACTTCGCTTTTGATTATATGTCATTGTCTTTAGTCATTTCATTTCATAACTTATCTTATTTTTTTTTTATTTCATGCTATCATTTTGAATAATTTCTGTTCATAATGCAACAGAGGTCTTATTTACTACACAGGTAGTGCTGCATAGTTAGTATTGAAGGTTGTGTCAGAAGAAATTTTGATTTGAAGGTACTCTTAAATCTGTGGATTGGATTGCCTTTTAGCTTGTGCTTTACTTGCCCTGATGTCATATTTATTGAGCTTTTCTTTATATGATATTGAATTTATTTCAGTTATTAAATGAAATACTTAAAATAATAAAAAATTGTTGTGTAATATGATTTTTATGGATGTTTATTGAACACATGGCAAAATTCGTTGGAAAGGGGGGTAATCCTGTAAAACCTGCAATATTGCGTAACCTGAGAGTCCGCTGACCTTCTAATTAGCATAGATACATCAGAAAATGAATGCCCTTTACAACCATAGTCTATATAATATGTATGGTTTGAACTAATATGAAATTTGACCTCATATGGCCTGATTTGGGAACTGGGGGGATTCACTACTGTGGAATCTGCCTTATACACACTTGGGTATGAACAAAATAACAAAAAGTGTCAAAACAGACTGGTCATTACTTTATATCACCAATTTTTGTGAAAGTCACCCCACAATTCTAAGTAGGTAGGCCTACTGCAAATGCACGCCTCAGGGAGGTGGAAAATGTCGCCCGCTCGCTTCCCACCCAGTTGATAGGCAAAGTCTTGTCTTAGCTTATACCTGTTCATGAATAAAGACGTAGTCTAGTAAAAATTGGTATCTCTGTTGTTTGTTTGTGTAAATGGTGTTAAAATAAGATATTTAGAAGTATCTTTGATATGATCGTCAAATTTCCATATGTGGATCACAACGACGGCGATGACTACTATGGCTGCGGTTAAAACTTGCCACGACTAGCGGTCTTAAAACATAAATCGCTCGACCGTCACTAATCGTATAAAAATAATAATGACATCATTAGAAAGGGTAAGAACTCTTTAATTTGATATGTGACAGTGGTGACTATGATGATGATGATGATGACGACGATGGTGATAATGATAACGATTGTGATGATGATGACGACGATGGTGATGAAGAGGAAAGATTATAATACAGGTATTTATGAGTTTGGTGGTGAAGAGAAATGTGATAGTGAGATTTAGATTAAAAGTAATGCCTTTATTACCCATGACATACTGTGCTTTAGTTTTGACAATTGGCGCACACAGTTTGTTTCTGTGAATGCTGACTACATACAAAACTCTTGTACAAGGAACAGCAAACAGTTGTTTTTGAAGTCTTTGTTCCTAGGACAGATATTTGAGATATGATATCGGCCACGCTTTCTTGTGGCAGCTGCTGTTTGTGCTTGGTGTTCAAGTCGGGGTTGGGGTCCATAGTCCTCAATGGCTGCTTGGATGGTGTTTTTGAGATGTGACAGGTTTGGAACATTATGTCGCCTCTCGAGTTGTGGTCTTATGAACTCCTTTGCCACTGCAATGTTGAACAACACCCTAGTATTAATATTATCAGCATGTGACAAAAGGTCCCGAGGATTCAGTTTTCTCCAGATGATCAAGGCAGCAATCGTGGCAAGATCCAGGAGGTTAAAAAACAATAGCATTGGCCATCTGTTTACGTTTTTGTGGTAAGGGCATGGCACAGTTGATCCATTGTGTCAACCCCTCCCTTGGTGGCATTGTATGAGCATACTATTTCGGGTTTCTTTTCCTCGGGATCGAAGTCGTCACTGAAGTGCATTGTACTTCGGAGAACAATGTGCTTCTTCATATTTGACCTGAAAGCCACAATTGTTGCTCTTTTTTTTTGTTGTTTTGAAACCAAAAATGGCATCACCCTTTTTTTTTATCCCCTTTCCGCTCTGAAACTCTGGTGGAAGAAAGCGCATATTCCTTCTCACGGTGCCAACTAAGGTGATGTGGTTGGCCTGAAGATGAGAGCTAAGCACTTCATCTGTAAAGAAGTTGTCAACAGTTAGATTTCTTCCACTTCCATAATATGGCTCAGTGAGAGTTATTGCGATGTTCCTGTCAAGATTTGCTTGTCTGTCCCTGCCTTTCCTCCCCAGATATGGCTCACCATGGAAAGGGTATCCGTTTTCCCAATCACAAATCCAGAAGACTTATTCCATATTTATCAGGCTTGGAGGGTAGGTATTCGTCAACAGGTAGTGTGGGCCTGGGGATGTATTGTCTTCCCAAGTTATCATTGAAATCATTCCACATGTCTCTGAGTGGGCAAAGTTATCCCGAGCACGTCTAGCACTTCTGGTCTCTTTGTCATCAAAACGCAGGTGTTTACTGATCCCTAGAAATCTTTTCCTACTGAAACAGGCTTGCAGTAGTTTATAACCACAAAATTGTAGTTGGGGTCATGTTGTGTAAAGCTCCCTGGTGGATGAGGCATCCTATAAATGCTTCTATCTCTGTTGAGTCTGCAATTCTCCACTTCTCTGTGCATAGGCCTACTCTTTGGCCTTCATTGTTCGTACAAGTGACGATCTTGTCAATCATTTTAGCATTCAGAGAACGCTTATACACAGACCCTACACTGTACAAATTTCTCGGGTTAACGACCTGCATAACTGGTGGACGGAAAATGTTGGCTGCCGGTGTGCGCCCTGGTGTCGGTGCCATTTTCGACCAAACAGTTCCGTCTTTCCCGTGGTATATTCCAAGGACATCATCAGCCATTTCACTTCTACTGGCACTTGCTGTTGTGCCTTCGGCTTCCATCAAGGTTGCATCAACTGCGGCTGCTGTTTCTTCTATTTCTAGAATGAGATCAGAATCTGCATTCATTGCCTTCGGTCCCAACAGCCTGTGTTCGATCCCAGGTCAGGCACTTTTTTAAGAGTTTTTTTTTTCTGTACCAGCCGGTGCTCTGACGTAAAGCCTAACATGCAGTCCATGACGTAACCTTCATAGTGCCGAGCGGGACTTAAGAGAATATACCACTCGGCCGGCCATGCCGGCTGATATGGTGATGACAGGCCTAATGTCATTAACACTCACGCATTGTCGATGTTATCGACTCACTTCTAACCTAAGATAAACGTATTAATATTTGCACAACATTTGATGAATATACACTAAAACCTCGTTATACCGCCAAGTAAGGGGCAAATAGAAAAATGGCGGTATAACGAAAAATACCATGTAGAACAAGGGAAATAAGTAATTTACCAACATTGGACTGTCTAACATGTCTAAAATAATGCAGTTATCTCCCTTATCTCTCCACTAGACATAAACCTTCACTTATCTCGCGCTTCTCTTTCACAGTCAGCGGAGTCTTGAGCGTTTTTCTGCCATCAGGTAAACAAAACAATGTCAAGGACTTCAGTTGATTTTAAAACAATAGAGTTAAAATTAAAAACAAGCAAGAACTAAGGATTGGAAGCGTATGTGTCAAGTTGGAGAATGATAAGAAAAGAAGTTGACTACTACACATTACACATCCGGGTCGGAGAATCACACGAGCGCTAGGCCTACGTCATAGATCAATGTGTGCTGTTTGCATCGTACCCCGCGACCGGTGCGAACCAGTTGAAGCATCACCTCGCGCGCGCTTACGTTCGTTCGCAAACTCTCTAGGCCTATTGAGCGAGAGGAGATTGAACTGTGACCCGCCTTTCCCACTGCATGTCCCATCAGTAGACCTATCAGGACTTCGCTTCCAAAAAGCGAAGAGTGTGTAGTAGGATTGGTGTTTGACTAACAAGCACAGACTATGGCACCAAGTGATGTTTCGTCTGTTAGCTGGATTTAGGTAGAGGTGGGGAGTGGGGTGTGAGTTTTAAATTTACGTTGGCGGTATAACGAGCAATATTTACTATACTCAAGTTATGAATGTAACAGTTAAACTGTTGACGGATGGCGGTATAACGAGATTTTTAGTGACTTTGTATAGGTGTCAGATCCGTTCCACGGCGAAAAGCTGGCGGTATGCGGGAATGGCGGTATAACGGGTGGCGGTATAGCGAGGTTTCACTGTATTATATTATTATCGCATTTACCTGTTGGTGAATAACTGTTGTCTAGATTAGAACTTTAAGAAGGATGCTACCTCTTGTTGTACACAAAACAAAATGACAGCGCTGCAAAACTACGGAAGGACTTCCGCCATCCAGCGATACTTGGTAGGTTTGACAATAATCGCACATGCTGATATCGATTGGGTATACATGTAGTCAGTTGGAGTCAAAGCATGTAATAAAATGGTTTGTCAATTATCAACACATGCATTCTATTTATATAAAATATGTCGTTTTAAATTATTCCCATCAATAAACTATGAAAGGAAATGTGGATCCATTATAAACAGGCTAGCATTCAATTTCAAATGATTAGTCGATCCTCATATCGACATGTTAACAGGTAATCGATGTTTACGTGGGGGCATTTTGTCACCCCACCCAGTATGGATGCGTGTGGCTTGTTTTTCTCCTATATCTAATATGGGGGCACGCTGTCACCCCACCCGGTATGGTTAAGTATAACTTGTTTTTTCTCTTTACAAAATATGGGGGCATGCTGTCACCCCACATCATACGGATACGACAACAAATGAGCTAATCTGGACGATAGATGTACGATCATGTCGCCAAATGTGTGTCTGAAACTGGCCCATAGGCACACTGAGGACAGTGCTGCCAGGTCTAAACTTTAAAAACCGCCAAAACAGGGTGAAAAAAATCGCCCAAAACNCTTGTTGTACACAAAACAAAATGACAGCGCTGCAAAACTACGGAAGGACTTCCGCCATTCAGCGATACTTGGTAGGTTTGACAATAATCGCACATGCTGATATCGATTGGGTATACATGTAGTCAGTTGGAGTCAAAGCATGTAATAAAATGGTTTGTCAATTATCAACACATGCATTCTATTTATATAAAATATGTCGTTTTAAATTATTCCCATGAATAAACTATGAAAGGAAATGTGGATCCATTATAAACAGGCTAGCATTCAATTTCAAATGATTAGTCGATCCTCAGGTAATCGATGTTGACGTGGGGGCATTTTGTCACCCCACCCAGTATGGATGCGTGGAGCTTGTTTTTCTCTATACAAAATATGGGGGCATGCTGTCACCCCACATCATACGGATACAACAACAAATGAGCTAATCTGGACGATAGATGTACGATCATGTCGCCAAATGTGTATCTGAAACTCGCCCATAGGCACACTGAGGACAGTGTTGCCAGGTCTAAACTTTAAAAACAGCCAAAACAGGGTGAAAAAAATCGCCCAAAACTTGCCAACAGTGAATTTTAGGCCACGCACTAGGTGGGAGAATCCCTGGAAATTGCAACAAAACATGCTTACTTATTGTTTCTATGATTATTTAAATTGCCACAACCACCAGAAAATAGCCAACCCGCCCTGGGTAACATTTCCCGCCAGAGTCTCCTCAAAAAGCCATATTTAGCAATAATAAAGTAGCCAATCTGGCAACACTGACTGAGGAGTATTGTCGAGGAGGAACAGGCCTAAATAATTAAATTATGCTCCAGTCTAAGGACGCCCTTGGATAGCCAAAGGCGGAGGTCTAGTCTTGGGTGGTCTGGAGGCATGCCCTTTAGAGCTACCCTCTGAACCCAAAGATTTAGCTTTAACACAGACATAGATCTATATAAGATTGAAGCTCATTGTGTGGCCCAACTTTTAAGACTGACCTATCCCAGCAAGCCCGATGAAATTTTGAGCTTGGTTGCTACTCACAGTATTTGTAAACACACCCTACATTTTTCACTGGTCAGGGCCGAACCCCTCCTCTTCCGCCTGAGCACACCCTTGACCTGACAGTCCCAGCCCAGGGCTAATTAGTGCCTGGCAAAATAAACAAAAGTGGACACAGTTTACCATCAAATCCAATTTTCCCCCATGGAGGCCCTTATTACTAGAAGCAGGGCATGCCAAAAGAAGGAAAGAGGGAGGTCAAATATAACAAGTAGTAGTAGTAGGTGGGAAGGTGACACTGACTTTCTTTTGATAGTGAGTAAATAAACAACGCCGCTTAATCGACCTTTACTCAAAATCTCAAGCTTTCATATTCCCAGACTTTAATATTACAGTTGTTTAAAAGGGTTTCTCCAGGATGAACATCCCCACCTATTGAACTACGAGATACAATATAGACTAGTCAACTCTCCTTACTCCTTGATCAAAATTCGATTAATCGCAATTTCTGTTCTATATCAACATTTCCAGTTTCAGAAAATTATAAGTTCCAGAGGCAAAAAGTCTTAAGATAATTGCAGCTGCTTTTTATCGTAACTTTGTTCACATGGAATTGCTACTAAGCAGAGCCCACGGTAAAGTCAAACAACGAAACAAACAAAACTGACGTCAGATATAAACAGTGTAAAGTATCTCTTAACCGAATTGCCAAAATTACTCGTTTTAATATTTTATTAGTTTATATTTGTGTAAGCGCATCGCGCAGTCTGGCGAGCAACCAGCCGGGTGTTTAGATAAGGTAAACGTAAAAGCCCCCATGTTGATTTTGGAGCCTTGCAAGGTTCATGAGGTCTGGGAGAACAAAAACTCTTGAAAAATCAATTCGCTTTTGGTGTGTTCCTTAGCTGTTAAAAGAATTCCCCCACTGTCCATTGCGCTCTCGTCAGTCTCGTTTATCTGCGTCTCACTCTGTGGTTCCTCGTTCGCCTCTTTCTCATCAGTCTCTCACCTCTTCTCCTTCTGCTTCTCTTTTATCTTTCGTTCGCCCCTCTCTCTCTCCCCCTTACTCTCCCCTTTAGTCTCCAACACCTCTTCCACTTTTTGCTCTTTCTCATTCGTCCCTCTCTCTCGATTTCTCACGCCCTCCATTAGAATTAGATTATGTAGTCTAGGTCTACTGGTGGTATCACATTTTCTCACGCTCTCCATCACGTATCTTTTTCCCCATTTTTGGGTCCTTCATCCTCTCGTTTTTTCCTCTTTAGCTTTATACGCTCTCTCCTTCGTCATTTTTNCCAAGCAACGAGCCATTACAATAATCTCACAAGTGGCATCGATCCAGAATCTATCACTAAATTTGACTTTGACTCGGTCGCCTCCCTTCTTTCACCTTTTCGTCTCCAGCAACATAAACATACACACCAACCCAAGCACGCACTCACGCACACTTGCTGTCAATATTTTGCCGTGCGTTCCTGTCATTGTGACTGCGTGTTTTATTCACAGGGAATCGAGAGGTACAATATGTACATATTTATAAGACTTGGCTAACTGGCCGACTGGCCGACCGGCTGGCACTGATGGGTAAAGTGACTTTATTCCACTCCAGCCCGAAGAAAGCCTCTGCCAAGGGCATCTGAATTTCGACGCTTGGGAAAATTACGAAAGCAATAGAGTAACCGACCTTGAACCCGAAGATCTATACGTCCTTCACCTTGGCAGACCGCGGAATTGACAGTGGCAAGGGTACACTGTGAGAGATCGAGATACAAAGAGAGAGAGAGAGAGAGCGTGTATGTGTGTGAAAGAGAGAGAGAGAGAGTGGGGGGTGGGGGGTGGAGAGATATGCAGTGTAACCTTAATAACATAAGCACCGCACAAGGCAAGATTCATCTATTTTTTTCACTTTCACGCTGTCATTCACAAACTGGGATTGGTTTATTTTTCATTATCTGTATTCAATATACGCGGTTAACTCCCTTCCTCTAATCCTCACAAAGAACCAGATCTTAAGTATGAATAAAGTAAACTACATTTCTGTCCGGATTGGTGGATTGTTCTCACATAAAAATGATGAGGTACATTGTATTATTGTTATTATTAATATTATTGTAATTTCTCTATTAATTTTTTTGGTTTGTTTTTGCGAGTGGTTCTTGTTCTCTATCATGGTTAAATTTTAATAGACTTACAGGCTTTCATGTGCCACAGATGCTGTAACCTAGTGTAACATGTGTGATGCTTGTTGTTTAGTGATGCTTGTTGTTTAGTGTAACATTTGTGATGCTTGTTGTTTAGTGTAACATTTGTGATGCTTGTTGTTTAGTGTAACACTTGTGATGCTTGTTGTTTAGTGTAACACTTGTGATGCTTGTTGTTTGTTTGGGCTAGTGTCATATGATGATGACGTCACTTATTCCAGAATCTCTTTTGAAGTTAGTATAAAAGGCACGGAGGTAGACTAGTCTAGTATTTTAGTAGAGTTGACGGTTATGGTCTGTGCATAGTGAATTGTTTGCTGGTAACCAATAAAGAAGTATTCTATTTCCTGCACAACAGACTTAGTTTGTGTACCCGGTATCAACGTAGCAACGTCAGTGGCGTTTATAAACAGAAGCTGTTGTATTTATTGCCCCTCCACTACACACGTCCATACTGATCAACACATGCCTATGACCAACACATTGTTGTCTTTGCTATCACTTTTATGTTGGGATCAGTACTGTCAGCAGTGGCGGTTTGTCATTACTAAGTGGAACGCATGCGGTGCCGAGTAGAATTTAGCTAATAAAAGAGTAAAGATCTTCATCTTCAAATATACTAAATAATATGAAACCAAAACCGGATGCCCTTATTGTGCTTTGGGCTATGTTCCAATTGATTTATTATGTATACGGCCTAGTTTGCCACCTCGTTTATAGGCTGGGTTATGTGCTGGGGG
>JAWQUT010000561.1:385460-415209 GCA_033807755.1 Ellobium chinense | reverse complement strand
GGGGGGGGGAGAGAATCGCACTGGCTGTTTTGGGGATTACGACCCGCCATGGGCTATCGGTATGCTCCATACAATTTATTTCTGAATCATGGTAATCTCAAACGAAGAATGGGCAATTTGTTTACTATAAACTGTTCGGGATAACACACATCTCATAACACACCTTTAAGAGCTTACGTCCAAGGATAGCTCGGCAGGTGTGTTAGCACGATGCAGTGTAGTAGTAGTTACATGTCCCGATTTTAAGATACTTCGTAATTTACCTGACGTGGTTTGAATCTACCCAAGACCCGGAGAGAACTCGCACATTTCAAGCGGAAGTGGGTGTTAAGAGTAATTGCCCCTTGAGATGGTAAAGTGTAGAGAGACAGAAGAGGGTGAAGAGAGAGGACCAAAGTTGTGACATTTACAAGAGCTGAAGACCCTGCAGGTGCCGCCACACGCCGACCACGTCACGCACACAGGCAGATTTCATTGAGCAAAACAATGCGCACGAGGATAAACACTCTGCACCAAAGTAAACAAAACAGTACGAAGACGTGCATTTTGTCCGCAGGTGGCCTTAAACTCCATGTTGGACACGGAGACATCTCGATGAGAAAAGGGCTCGAAGCCGCAAAATAGAGCGTGGAGCAGCGTGGCCTAATGGTTACGGCGTTGGACTCAAGATCTAAAGGTCCTGAATTCGATTCCCGACCACGGCCATGTTGTAAGTGCCTTGGGAAAGCATTTCATTCACATTTTCCTCAGTCCACCCGTCTGTAAAATGGGTACCTGGCTATAGGCAGTGGAAGATATTGTCAGAATGCTAGTGATCAGCGCCTATAAATGGCAGCGGCACTGTATGCTCCCCAGGGAGTCGAGAAAGTCCTAGAGTGATCAGGCCTGCTGGGGTAATAATAGTGTGAAGTCGCATGAGCGGGCATTAGCCTGGATATGAGACTTATAAACCGCATTATTATAATAATAATAATGATAATAATAATAGTAATAATGATGGTAAGTCTGGTATCCCGGCTAAATGCTAATGTCACTCTGTCATTGCGTCCGCAGCAATTTTCAGTCTAGAGACTTCCTCAACTCCCTTGGGAGCACAAAATGCCGATATCACATTACAGAGTCTGATCACTAGAATTCTGTCAATATCTTCCACAGCCCATAGGCAGATACTCATTTTACACACTGAGGGGAAAAATGAATGAAATGCTTCCTCAAGGCACTTACAACATGACCATGGTCGGGGATCGAACCACGATCTTTTGATGTTGAGTCCAACCGATCGGTCACACTGCTCCACAAACAAAGTTAATGCACTCAGTGGAACATTATGGGAAGCAATCTCTGAAACAAGGTTCAATAACAACTAGGATTATACTTCAGCAAATTTCGAGCATTGCATTTTAGGTATCGTCCTAACCTTATTAGTGGAGAGAGGAAACTTCTTTTACTCAGAAAGCGACGCCACAGAAGATCTTCAGAGGAAGATCCAAGTTCAGAAAATGCAATGCCATGGAACTTAAAAGATTATGTTGCTTTTTGGATATTGTAAATATTGTAATGAAATCTTTTGTTTAGGCCACTTATCCGGTTTACTTGTGCCATTTCTATGTAGAGTGTCGTCAGTTTGTGAGTGTGTGTTCCTCCTGCTTTTTTGTACTTTTTTCGTACAATAAGCTTTAAGTTCAAAGGTTTTATAAGAGCATAGGCCAACATAATACAATACAATACAATACAATACAATACAATACAATAATACAATACAATACAATACAATACAATACAATACAATACAATACAATACTACATGAATACAGTACACTGCAAAGACGCATACATATTCCTCATGCACAATATCTCCACTCATCTAGCTGATATTCTTACGAACTGTCTAGCTGGTGTCTCGGTCCTTTGACATCCTGACACTCTAAGGGCGAAGATATACTGGATCCGTCCGTCTGTTGTCTGTAAAATGAAGACAGTTGAAGGATACAAAAATATAAATATACTGCGTCCGCCATTTGTTGCCTTCATAATGAGCAAGCAACAATAACAACCAAAACAATAAAACTCTATAATTATTGTGCTTATCTTCAGATTCAATTTCCTCCGCTACTTCCAACCACAGCTTTCCAACAACATCTCTGTTGCTATAGTTCCTATCAGCTTTATCATACAATGTAGGTTGAGATTCCACTGCGTTACTTAGGGCTGCTTCTTTTGATGGTGGAAACAAAGCCATTGTTTGAGATAAATGTGCACAATAAAAATTTATTAACGTTTCGGAAAAATTTAAAAAGCAGAACAGAACTTTNAGTGGTGTGATGATAATTTTTTGCTACTAAATGTAAGCAAAACCAAGGAATTGTTGATAGACTATCGGATAAAGAGGACTCCCCTAACTCCCCTCATGATCAATGATGAAGAAGTGGAAGTGGTTTTGAGCTATAAATACTTAGGCATAACCATTAATAACCGACTATCATGGCACAATCACACGCACGAAATTTACAAGAAAGCAAATCAACGTCTCTATTTCATTCGCAAGCTCAAATCTTTCAATGTGCAAAACGACCTTATTCGCCTTTTCTACGGGTCAACACTCCAGAGTATTATTACTTTTGGTCTAACTTGCTGGGGTGGTAACATCACACAAAATGACAAGATCAAACTGAATCGTATTATTAAAAAAGTGGAAAAAATAATTGGAGACAACTTACCATCGGTGGAGCAACTTTACGTCGCAGCAGTAATAAAAAAAGTAACAAAAATCTTCTCAGAAAATGAACATTCTCTATTTAACAAATATAAAACATCCATTAGAAGTGGAAGACTGCTGTCACATTCCTCAAAAACAGAGAGGTACCGAAACTCATTCGTTCCACACTCAGTGCGAATAATCCGGGACTCCTCTTTTCCGTAGATTAAGGCCATTAGAGTGTTTCTAAAGTGCATAGTGAACTGCAGTGTGTAAGTTGTGTGAGCAGTGAGCAGTGAAGGGTGAAGACGAGAGCGTGACAGAGTGAGTGACTGGGGCGGCGCATGTATCAGTATCATGTAATATGTGTGAGAGTGTGAATCTGTGTCTGTTAATGTATGTATAATTGTATGGATCACTGTAACAAAGAAAAATTTCCCACGGGGATAAATAAAGTATCTTATCTTATCTTATCTATCTTATCTTCAGAGGAAGATCCAAGTTCAGAAAATCCAATGCCATGGAACTTTATTGCTTTTTGGATATTGTAATGAAATCTTTTGTTTAGGTCACTTATCCGGTTTGCTTTTGCCATTTCTATGTAGAGTGTCGTCAGTTTGTGAGTGTGTGTTCCTCCTGTTTCATGCTTTTTTGTACTTTTTTTCGTACAATAAGCTTTCAATAAACGTGTTAAACATGAAGTTCAAAGGTTTTATAAGAGCGTAGGCCAACATAATACAATACAATACAATACAATACAATACAATACAATACAATACAATACAATATTACATGAATACAGTACACTGCAAAGACGCATACATATTCCTCATGCACAATATTTCCACTCATCTAGCTGATATATTCTTACGAACTGTCTAGCTCTAGCTGGTGTCTCGGTCCTTTGACATCCTGACACTCTAAAGGGGCTGGGCCACACCTGGGTCATGACTCCCCAAGTGTCCTTTTACTGATTTTTTTTTTCTTTTCTGCCTTTAGAAGTGTACTATCGGAAATTCTAAGGGCCATTCCATGAAAACTTCGGGGGGTGGTAGATAAGGGGAAGGAGGGGATTCTGAAGTGTGCACGCGAAGGACGCACCCTAAACCCTAACCCTAACCCTAAAAGAAATGTGTTGCTGACTGATCTTAATCCACTACCTATGGACTTCAAGGCAGGCCTGCGGAGATACACGAGAATGCCCTTTGGCATCAAGATATGCCGCGCAAGGATGGTTCTCTGTGCCCTTGTGTCTTAGGGTCTCAGAAAGACAGCGAGTCTTATCTCCCCACATCCAGACTTCTCACGGAGGAGATATGCAGGCCAAAGCGCATTCTGCTTGCGTAATGGAGTTCCGACTGATCAACAGAGCAAACACAAAAAAGATGGCTCGGGTCTAGAGGTCACGTGACAGGTTGCAGCCACGTGCCTGTTTACTGCGGGACTTGTTTTCTCAGCTGTGAGGGGAACATGTCATGGATGTTTGTTAACATTTCACACAGATCTCAGAAGAGTTGGTAGCGTTTAGTAGCAATCTGGTTAACCATAACGTACACTGTCGTATTATTTATTCTGAAAACAGACCAATGTACTTTCCTATGAAAGCTACCGGATAATCGAAACTCCTCTTAATTTTGACTTTATTTTGAAAAGGTTTCAAAGAGTTGCTGTTAAGTGGAGCCTATTGTATATTCAGAGCCACCCTTGCCAGAGTAAGGATTGTTTGACGCCGTAAACGGTGTAGGCTGACTTCTTCTCATGAACCCCGGATACGGAAATTGAGACCACGTGGCGCTGTCTGGAGGCGTGTCCTTGACAAGGATGCCATGTTTGAAATCTGGAGCAGGTATGAGACGAGGAAAGGGAAGAGAAGAAAAAAACGACAAGAAAAAAGATGCAAGGGGATAATAGAGAATATGAAGGAATGAAAACAAGAACAAAATAAATGAGCGAACGAAAGACAGAAAACAAGGGCGAAAAACCAAAAGAACAAAATAAAGCGGATATAGAGAAGAGTAAGGAAGAATGAGTGGGAGGAAGGAACGAGGTGATAAAGAAAGAAAGAAAGAAAGACAAAGATACAGACTGGTAGACAAACCGAAACAAACAAACACACACACAAAGGAACAAAAAAAAAGGATGGAGGTTATAATTAGAGAAAGGGATAAGAAGGAAGAGACAGGAAAAGATACGAGAAGATACAAAAAGAATAAAATGAGAAAGAAAGAGATAGTGATTGGAAGAAGAGGAAGTAGACTATATACGGAGGAAAGAGTGATGAAAACAAGTGGCTGGCAAAGTGTGAGTGCGTGAGCACGTGCTAGCAAGCTTCTGTGTATATTATGTTTGGGTGAGTTTGTGTGTGATGTCTATATATAGATATGTGTGCGAAAAGCCAACGAACCCCATGTCAAGGCCAAATCTGAAAGACAAAAAAAATCTATTGCGTTTGTGAATGATCCTAGTTCCAATTTGCCTTTCTTCGGCAAGTCCAAATGTCAAAGATGCCTGGTGTTGTGGGTACCATGGTTCTCCCTGTCTGTATTTCTGTAGATAACTTCACAAAACGTTCTAAATGACACCAAGGATTTGGACACATGGATTCGGGCCTGCTCTAGTTGCAAAAATCTCTTTCACTCTCTCTCTCTCTCAGGCACATACACACGCACGCAAGCACACACACACATACATACACACACACACACACATACATACACACACATACACACAAACGCACAAACACACACACATAAACACACACATACACGCGCCCGCAGGCACGCATTGTCCTTTTTAGTCTGCTACTTTGTTTTCTCATCGGCTCTCATGAAGATCTAAGGTGATGGGTGCAAGCGAACGTTCTCACCATCACCACCATCGGGATCATTATCGCTAAGAAGAAAAAGGAGAAGAAGCAGAAGAAGAAGAAGACGAAGACGAAAAAGAAGAGGAAGAAAAAAAAAGAAGAAGAACAACAACAACAACAACAACAATAAGAACAACAACAATAACAACAACAACAACAGCAGCAGCAGCAAGAATAACAATAACACTATAGACTAAGTATTGTGTATCATGTATCAGAGGACCTCAGGGAGTTTAGCCAGACTACGCAAGTCCCATATTCAAAACAACGTTCCATGGAGCATGTCGTCGAGATAGAGCTGCAACGTAAAACAAATCATTCTAGACTACATAACGGAATCCATTATTAAGAAAAAAACAACTCCCGCGTATTTTTATGAGTGTAGAACTCTGTGAGTTTATTTAATTCTTGGCCCAATTTGCTCAAATTTGCTATGCGAGTCACAATTTCAGTCTGGATGCTCCCTCTCCAAAGAAAAAAAAATCCCTTTTGTCTTCTAAATTTACTTAAAAAAAAAAAAAAAGAGAATTTTCCCATATCCTAATGCTCTGTTCCATCTATTGACTATCATGGCGCTCCGACACCTGTTAAATAGGTACGTGACAAAACTCTATGTACTTTGCCAAGTTGCTTTTATGCTATGAGGGCAGATTCCTCAATTAATCTTCATTTTTAAAATATTTTTTGATCGAGAGGGCGCCTGGCGTTAAGAAAAATTTGTTGGCATATTGTCATTGTCTTAGTACTCTTAGCTCTACCGGTTATGTTTGCCTACAACGTTATTATTGATGGATCTAACCAGAAAAATTACAATACTATAAAAGAACTAGGTAGTACTATAAATATACTATTATGAATGCATGTAAACATAGTTNAACATTTCACACAGATCTCAGAACAGATGGTAGCGTTTAGTAACAATCTGGTTAATCATAACGTACACTGTCGTATTATTTCTTCTGATAACAGACCAATGTACTTTCCTATATAAGCTACCGGATAATCGAAACTCCTCTTAATTTTGACTTTATTTTGAAAATGTTTCAAAGAGTTGCTGTTAAGTGGAGCCTATTGTATATTCAGAGCCACCCTTGCCAGAGTAAGGATTGTTTGACGCCGTAAACGGTGTAGGGTGACTTCTTCCCATGAACCCCGGATACGGAAATTGAGACCACGTGGGGCTGTCTGGAGGCGTGTCCTTGACAAGGATGCCATGTTTGAAATCTGGAGCAGGGATGAGACGAGGAAAGAGAGGAGAAGAAAAAACGACAAGCAAAAAGATGCAGGGGGATAATAGAGAATATGAAGGAATGAAAACAAGAACAAATGAGCGAACGAAAGACAGAAAACAAGGGCGAAAAACCAAAAGAACAAAAGAAAGCGGATATAGAGAAGAGTAAGGAAGAACGAGTGGGAGGAAGGAACGAGGTGATAAGGAAAGAAAGAAAGAAAGAAAGACAAAGATACAGACAGACAGACAGGTAGACAAACAGAAACAAACAAACACACAAAAGAAAAAAAAAAAAAAAAAGAAAGAAAGAAAGGGATGGAGGTTATAATTAGAGAAAGGGATAAAAAAGAAGAGACAGGAAAAGATACGAGAAGATACAAAAAGAATAAAATGAGAAAGAAAGAGATAGAGATTGGAAGAAGAGGAAGTAGACTATATACGGAGGAAAGAGTGATGAAAACAAGTGGCTGGCAAAGAGTGAGTGCGTGAGCACGTGCTAGCAAGCTTCTGTGTATTATTATGTTTGGGTGAGTTTGTGTGTGTGATGTCTATATATAGATATGTGTGCGAAAAGCCAACGAACGCTATGTCAAGGCCAAATCTGAAAGACAAAAAACAATCTATTGCGTTTGTGAATGAACCCAGTTCCAATATGCCTTCCTTCAGTGAGTCCAAATGTCATAGGTGCCTGGTGTTGTGGGTACCATGGTTCTCCCTGTCTGTATTTCTGTAGATAACTACACAAAACGTTCTAAATGACACCGAGGATTTGGACACATGGATTCGGGCCTGCTCTAGTTGGAAAAATCTCTCTCTCTCTCTCTCTCTCTCTCTCTCTCTCTCTCTCTCTCAGGCACATATACACGCAAGCACATACACACACACACACACACACACACATAAAAACACACATACACCCGCGTGCAGGCACGCTTTGCCCTTTAGAGTCGGCTACTCATGAAGATTTAAGGTGATGGGTGCAAGCAAACGTTCTCACTATTATCACCACCATCGTGATCATTATCACTAAGAAGGAGATGGAAAAGAAGAAGGAGAAGAAGAAGAAGAAGACAAAGACAAAAAAGAAGAGGAAGAAAAAAAGAAGAAGAACAACAACAGCAACAATAACAATAATAACAACAACAACAGCAGCAGTAAGAATAACAATAACACTACGCGTATAAGTATTGTGTATCATGTATCAGAGGCCCTCAGAGAGTTAAGCCAGATTACACAAATCCCATCAAAACAACGTTCCATGGAGCATGTCATCGAAATAGAGCTGCAACATAAGGAAAAAAACAAACAACTCCCGCATATGTGTATGAGTGTAGAACTCCGCGAGTTTATTTAATTATTGGCCCAGTTTGCTCAAATTTGCTACGTGAGTCACAATTTCAATCTAGATAGATGCTCCATCTCAAAAAAAAAAATTCCCTTTTTTGGGGGGTCAAGAGCGATGTGCATTTTGTCGTCTATATTTACTTTGGAAAAAAAAAAAAAGAATGTTCCCATATCCTAATGCTCTGTTCCATCCATTGATTATTATGGCGCTCCGACACCTGTTAAATATATGACAAAACTATGTGTTCTTTGTCATGTTGGTTTTATGCTATGAGGGCAGATTCCTCAAATCTTCATTTTTTTTCTTTGATCGAGAGGGCGCCTGGCGGTAAGAAAAATTTGTCTGCATATTGTCATTTCCTTAGCTCTACATGTTATGTTTGCTTACAATGTTATTATTGATGGATCTAACCAGAAAATTTACAGTACTATAAAAGAACTAGGTAGTACTATAAATATACTATTATGAATGCATGTAAACATAGTTCGGTGGTTTGTTTCCCACAGATATGCTGGAGTCTCTACTAGAAAATGAGAACAATAATATTCATATGTAATCCCCGCCAAATTTTTCATTGTTTACCACAGTCATAACTGGTCGTTGGTATACACACTCAGCTTCCCTACCTCAGTACAGACTAGAGTCATTAGGAGGTCGTTGCCATTGATAATGCTCTTCCTGGGGTGAACAAATTACAAACACAGTGAATTAACCATTGTTAGTCTATCTATAGCCATTGAGGATACTCCAGCTGTTCAAATGGTGCATGAGACTGAAAATCATGTTCTGTTGTAAGTTTAAGGTTACAGACCTGTAATAGGATTGGACCCTTTTTTCCTCTATGGGCTATATTAACATTTTGAGCTGCCCTCTGAACCCAAAGTTTTAGCTTTCACCCAGACCCATACCAGATTGAAGCCCATTATGTGGCCCAAATTTTAAGACTTACCCAACCCTAGCAAGCCCATTGAAATTTTGAGCTTGGTTGCTATTTGTAAACAGAGCCTACATTTTTCACTGGTCAATGCCAAACCCCTCCTCTTCCGCCTGAGCACACCCTTGAGCTGGCAGTTCCAGCCCAGGGCTAAATAGTGCCTGGTAAAATAAAGCAAAATGGACACAGATTCCCATGATATCAAAATTTCCCTCCTGGAGCCAAAAGAGGGAAAAGGGGAGATGAAATATANGGGTGAAATTGATTGATTTTTGGGAGCTAATGAGGAAAATGATTTTTAGGAAAAGTCACGAAATTTCAGATCCGAGAAGTGATATTTAACAGAATTACACCTATTTGAAGATACCCCCGGGTCGTATAAAACCCGATCATCGTCGCACGGGTTAATGGCGACTCCATGGGGGCATCGAAAAGCATTGCGTTTACACTGTGAATTCTTTTCTAGACGTTGATATAATGCGATTTTATGAAACTGTTGCTGTTGAGCAAAGAGTGCAATTAAGGGGGATTGCAAGTTAGTGAAACTAGATTTTAACCCGTGGCCTGGTTTTAGTTACTTTCAACAGGTCAACCCATAATGTGCACGTGCACTAGAAAACCTCTTTATCCGAATCCGGTGGATAGCGTGCGCTGGTCTACTTCAGAATGAAAAAGCTACTGGACAAAACCATAAATTCTGAGCTCAGAGTGTGCAAGACAGGCCCTGGATGAGACATAGGAGAACAGAATAGGGTGCAGTGGGATTTGACAACTTCAGATAACATGCAGTGGTCGAAGGGTAGAGCGCTCGTCTCTTTGTGCAAAGGTCCTGGGATCTGATCCTGCTAGCGTCAGGTGTGTCTCCCTGGGGCTTAAAAAAACATACACTACACTACACTACACTACACTACACTACACTACACTACACTACACTACACTACACTACACTACACTGCACTGCACTGCACTGCACTGCACTGCACTGCACTGCACTGTACTACAAAGCAATGCAATACAATACAAACAATAAATACAATACAATACAATACAATACAATACAATACAATACAATACAATACAATACAATATCAAAATTTATTACCTCAAGTACAATAAACATAATGAGCAAACTTTGCAAATATAAATACACTAGACTTCACTTAACACAAAGCCGTTTAACGCGACATTTCTGTTTACACGAACAAAAAAAAGTCCGCGTTTTTTTTCCGCTCTATAATCTATGCATTTCAAATTCCGTTTACACGAACTAAAATTCTTAAGGATCTCGATAACGCGAACAACTTTTGGGCCGCATCGTTGTTTTTGCCTGAACTCTCCTTTTCCGTTTGCATCGCCAGCGCGACGTTTTCCACCCACGACACTCCACCATCACCCGCTCGCTACGTAATGGCTTTGTCTCCCCCGACCACTTAGCCGGACATGCTCCCCCCCTNATTCTTCTGTAATGTAACCGCCCGGACTGGTTGATCCAAGTATTTATGTGTAAAAATAGGCCATCTCCCTTATTTCCAATGTACTCTTTTTACACAAATTCTTGATAACACGAACACATTTTCTGTGGTCCCCTGGAATTTGTGTTATTAGGTATATATAATTGTAACTATAATTTGACGAACATAACGTACAGATGCTCAGCTGAGACGCCAGACATGAAACATCAGAAAGAAAGTACGAAATAACTTATAACGAATTTCAATGTTAATCTCTTACACACAGTATGATTCAGGACGGAAGTCGTTCTGTGCAAGCTTTTAATTGTAACAGTCGTATCCGTGAGTGAATCTAATAACTCACTTGAGCGGGTTACCCGGATCTGAAAGCACCGTGAAAAACCAGCGGGTGGGCACTAATGCCCAACAAAGCACAAAGACAGAGACATTAACGGCAAGCTCAGAGTGTCTTAAGTGGTTCCAAATTAATGATGGCGTGGTTGACAGTAGAGTGTTAGAGATTAAAATCATTCTGAATCTCTTTGGCAACAGAATGTTAGAGATTACAGATGTTCACAATGACACTCATACTGGGCGTTTGGCAAAAGAATGTTAGAGATTATAACAGTCCTAACTGACAGGGACATAATTTGAAATTGCAGTGTGAAAGATTTAGTATAGGGGACGAAGAAAATTACTAACAAAAACTTGCAACTATTCTATTAGACAATTTCTATTTTTATTATTTATACACGGTCATCCAGGCATCGAAAGCCACAACTTCCAACAATCATGATTCTCTCTTTCCACATTTTCTCACTGTCAGAGGAACATGATTGGCTATGGTCCAGGGGCGAAGGCTGACTTTCTCAACAATGTAATCATAGTTGAACATGATTGTCACTTATAGTCACGTATGCGGTATTAGTCGATAGTGTCGATAGTGTCGATAGTGCTATAATATCCGTTGGTAGGGTCACATTTGATGTTCACAGTATGATACTGTAACACAGAGTATGGACTTTAAAAATCCGTAGGCATATTCACAATTCCTGAAAAGCTACAACAAAAGGTTGAGTAGTTAGAAACAGGTTGGCTGAAAAGGCACAAACAAGTACAGATTAGTTACAGGGCCAGGATCGCACAAAGTATACAGTGAAACCTCGCTATACCGCCACCCGTTATACCGCCATTCCCGCATACCGCNACTAAACATTGGGAACACGACCTTGCAGGAAAAACCCATCCAGACCGTAGGGGAGTGGCAATCTGTCAAGCTTTAAACAGAATGACCTTTGGTTGCTTGGGTAACAGACTGACTAACATCTTTGGACAAACCGCTTTATGTTCAGCAACTTCCCCCTCACCTCCCCCCGTTTCCACCTCTAGCCAAATATCCAGACCTAAAACAAGAAGATACTAATTTTATTGAAAACGTAATTTTCAGGCCCAGTCTACACCATGAAGCCAAACCCACCTTTTTGCAAATGGGTAGGCCTATATGAGTATTGCCATCGTCAAACCTTGCCGGTTTTGAGAACAGGGGGGGCCAACTGAATTACTTTTCCATGAAGTTTTGTCATTCATGTTGTTTCTCAAGAAGAATTTACGTTTATTTAATAAGTTTGTATGTTTCATAAAGTCAGAAACCTCCTTCATGAAAAAGTAAATCTACCCCAAGGTGCTTTCCCCAACCAAAGATTTTGGGAATCAGCTGCATCGCACTATAAAATAGGCAACGTGGCAACACCAGCACATGGCTTGTGAATGGAGATATGTGTGTGGTGAGACTGTTCATGTGGCTTTCTGTAAGTGTGGATTCATTTCTAAACTGAGCGAAAAATAGACGTGGTCGTAAACTTGTGACTGATGGCATGTCACTTGTCAGCAACTTGTCGAATAAAGAGGCCCTTGATAATAATGATTATCACTAAATTATGCTATAGAAGAGTGTCTCGTTTTACCAATATGTTATTTTTGTTCCGCATCACATTAAACCGCAATAGGTGAAAGTGTCACAAATAAAGCGGAGACCTTGATTAGCAGCTCTTCTTTACTAGCGGATGGAATTTCTCTGCTTTCATTGAGTTTTTTTGTGGGGATACTCCATATTATTGGCTGTAGGGGTGTCCAGGTTCTTCTTTATCCCTATTAATCAGTGAATAGAGCAGAGAAAATTTGAGGAGTATCAGGTTCTGAACGTAGGTCAAAGTAGGAGTAGGCCTGACAAAGAGCAAATAAATAGGATTCGGCGGTGTTCTTGTCTAACGTGCTACGAAGGCCAAGGTCGACCAACGGCATTTTCGGCTGATAATCAGTGATTATTTGATTATATGGACCTTTCGCCCCTGCTATAATCTGTATGAATATGAACAGGACTTTTATTGACACGGTTGGAAAATTCGTTTACAATATCATGCAATATTTTAGTGTTATACATTTCAAGAACAATACAAACACATAGAACAGTGCACATGATGCAGTGGTTTTTATTGACTGAATGGTCTATTACATTTCCTTTTATTGGGTGATATGGTCTATTACACTGGCTTTTATTGGCTGATATGGTCTATTATATTGGCTTTTATCGGCTGATATAGTGTATTACATTGGCTTTTATCGGCTGATATGGTCTATTACATTGGCTTTTATTGGCTGATATAGTCTATTACATTGACTTTTATTGGCTGATATAGTCTATTACATTGGCTTTTATCGGCGGATATGGTCTATTACATTGGCTTTAGTTGGCTGATATAGTCTATTACATTGGCTTTTATTGCATCTTTTACTTTCGAAAGTGAGCTTTGATCATACAACTATTTACATTTCGCTTTTACCGGAAGTGAGCTTTGTTGGAACTGACTTATTAAGTAGGACCTATTAAAATATATCTAGGTGAGGTCTGATGGTCGCATTGTATTATTGATCAGAACTCATTTCAGAACTTATCCTTATTGTGTAAATATAATATAGCAAACGTACTAGCAAATTCTGAATGGACGCGCTTCTCCTAAGCTTTATTCTTCCAGCGTTTTCCCGTACCTTTTCTTCTTTATCTCCAGATTCATTTCACATAAAATGTCATGGGAAGCAATATTCTGTAACTGATATTTCATCACCATTGTGGAATCGTTAGGTCAACTCCAGGTTACCTGGTTGCAGTAAAGATTTTTTTGGGCTCGATACTGCCTGTCGGCAACCAGTATCGCTTGCCTGAGGCTTTTTTTTTTTTTATGGGATCTGCGGTTCCAGCGATACCGCTTTTGCCACAATTTTCCTCCCGCTGTTGAGATTTACTCGCGTCAGACATTTGAGGATAAGGAAAAAAACAAATGATGTAACGATATATCTTTCCCGTCTCTTCGTTTCATATTTTTAAGGCTTTATTTTGGCATATCAGATGTTCTTACAGATCAGCTAGGTCGGGCAGGGTCGAGGGCTATCTGCAAGGCTAATCTCCGTGTGCAGCGCCCCCTGTCTTCGATGGCGGATCGCATGATGAATTCCTTGGCTTGCACATTTCAAAGGGCCACAGTGATATCTGACCCGCCACTTGAAATACAACAGGTCTGGAAAGATAAGATAAGATAATATAAGATAAGATAATATAAGATACAATTTTATTGTTCTCAATGGCACATTGTCTCGTTTACCTTTATACATAATACACAGATTAACAACTTAAATATCTTAAAATCCTACCAACACACACACACACACACACACACACACACACACACACACACACACACACACATACACACACACACACTCACACACATGTGCGCACACATATACGCACGTGCACATACACACTTCGTCCAAAGATACATCATAGCAAACGAACCGCTGATGGCAGGAATGAACGGCGGTATCTCTCTATGTTACATTTTGATTGATCTTGCTCCGCCTGATAGAATGGAATAGTGTTTTGTTCTTCATTTTGCATAATTCATTTTACTTGGATCCGCATAAAAGCACCTTTCGACTGATTGCAACCTCGCTCAGGGAACGTATCGTCCGTGTTGAAATATAAAGTCGTATCAGAAAATTTAGCTTGAAGACAAACTTGATCGCATGTATGTGACTTTTTGACATAGATGAACAGTCATGATATATATTATAACAAAATCGAGTCTATCCTTATGAATTCGTTACGTGTTTAGATTGAAGGAACCTAATTGGTAAAACAAATATTTGGACTATCAGAGTCAATAATGACAGACTATGAAATCTGTCCTTTGGACAAATTGTGTAGAAATAATAGTATAGCATAAAACTACACCGTAAACGTGGTGAAGGTCAAATTTGAATTTGTGAAAAGAAAAAAAAATTGTTGTAGGCATTGTTTCATAATAGATTCAGCGGATTTCCATTCTGCAGGTCTGTGGTCTGCAAAAGAAGACCACATTTTTAATTTCTTTTCATGTAAATTAAAACTGCGCGGAAAATCTAAAAGAAGAGCCCCCCTCCCTATTTTTCCCCCACTATAAACAGTATTATTATAATTTAAGCACAGTGGTGGAACCAGACCTAAGGGTTAGCCTTGGCCATTTCGGAATGTCCCTGTGATTCCAGAAAAAAAATGTTTTTAAACAGCTAAAGATGCTTTTACAATTTTGCTCCTACAATCTCTACGTTTTTAAGTTCATACATGTTACTCATACTCTCATTAAAATGAGCTTGAAAGTTTGAAAGAAATGGTACTTAATTTTGCATTTGATCTACTTTTTTGAAATACGACGGTTTTAAGTACAAAGCCACTTATCTGCACTTTCTACTTAAATGCATCATTTGTCATGCTCTGATGATGGAGATGTGATTAAATGATATAAACGGCATCATGTTCCCGGTTAGTCCTGATACTTTCGTCACTGTATTCCTTTTGCTTTGAGGAGACGCACCAGATAGTTTTAAGAGCCCCAGATACAGTCCCGTACATGGATTGTAATATGAGACATACAGATTCTTCAGCAAGGTCCTGTTGCATGCGAATTAACCATGACAGGTTTTTCTTATGTCTGTGCACTTTTAGACGCAGCTGGAAGTGAAAAGTTTTATGTTCTGAGAGGCAACACGAGTGGAACTTTATGCTACCCATTTTCGCGGTGAGGCAGATTTATCGCTCATTTCCCCTTTTAAACTGCAAGTAGACTACAGAGTCACTTTCGATCTAGGCTGTTATCAGCAAAGTGATTATGAGAGTAATATCTATCTATCTATCTATCTATCTATCTATCTATCTATCTATCTATCTATCTATTTGCCTGCCTGCCTGCCTGTCTGTCTCTGTTTGTCTGTCTGTCTGTCTGTCTGTCTGTCTGTCTGCCTGTCTGTCTGTCTGTCTGTCTGTCTGTCTGTCTGTCTGTCTGTCTGTCTGTCTGTCTGTCTGTCTATATACCCAATGTCCGAAAAAGAGAAAAACCCGCGGAGAACTGCAAAAGATTAATGGCACGAACATACTTTCCTTACAACACCAGCATCTGCCTCGTTCTTGAAAGGGATCATGAGTGATGAGGGTCCCAGTTATTCATGTATTTTGCAGTATAGTGACAATAAAAGGAAAATAAATCCCTAACTTAAGAGCAACACCCTTTCCCCGTCCAAAACTTTAACCATTGTCACACAATCACGATTTTGTCTTGCATTATTTCTTTTAGCGCTGGCTTCCAAGAGTCGCATAATGGGTAGTAATAAATCATAAATCACAAAAGGCCCTTGACAGACAAGATGTAAAAAACGCAGCAGGAATTACTGCGCAGTCTGGAGATACACTGTGGCAAATGGGTGCGGTCACACGAGCGACAGGCATTAGTTTCAGTCCTGGCGTAGCAGATGTGTCTCGCCCACATTCTTGTACGCCGCGACACTCACCATGACCAAAGCCACCCTGACTCTCCGATCGTCCATGTTGAACTGAGTTGTAGCGTTAAATGTCGCCCGTCACAAATGTAAGCGACATTTTCTGCGCAGAATTTACTCAGCCACAACTGTAGCTCGTCTGTCAAGGCACTTATTGTTGCGTTCTTTGAAGGATTGTCTGAACTATGATCCTATCGCTCATCAAACACCCAGAAGGCATAGACTAGTCTACGTCCATTAGGCAGAACAAAGGTAAAATAGATCAAAAGAATAGATGGAGGATTTTTTTATCTCTATTGACTGGCTCAGCAGGAAGAGGCCTGCAGTATTTTTTAAAGCTAAAACTGTTTTGTCTGAGTTATGAGTTGGAGCATTTTCTTTTTTTTTTGGACTGGCAAGTACTGGAGTACTAAAAACTATACTGGAGTACTAGCATAGACTCACAAAGACTAGACTATGACTTTTGTGAGTTTTTGACATTGTTGTGAAGGTGGTTTGTGAAGATCCCAGTGCCACAAATCTGAGCTTGCAACTTTTTCTTATATAGAAAGTTTCTGTATTACCACACGTCATCTCTACATATTGTGAGAAGAGGACATGAACCCACAGCAAGATTTTCACTATATGGTCGATTAATGTACCTTACTATTTAAAAGATCTTTGGTCTGACAGAACTTCACGAATTGAGGGAATCACTTGTAATGTCATATTTGTTTTGTATTCGAGTGCATTAGAAAATTTTGACCTAGAAAGTAAAGAATAAGGTATCAAGACATTACAAAAAGAAGGCTCTTTCAATTTTTGATTATATGAGGTTTGAAGCCGTGAGGTCTTTTTGTTTTCAGCTGAAGATTACGAGCGTCATCTAAGAAAAATGATTGAAAGTAAAAATCATAGGATCTACATTTATTTTCGTTGACTGAGTGCTTTACTGTGCCAGGCGGTGTCAAACGCTTCATTCATGAACTGCATATTATAAATAACAATGCACACAGTACATTATATGTCTATCTCGAACCAAATATATAACCACTGTTGGTCGCCGCAAGCAGGGTTTGGGTCCACCCTAGTTCCAGGTGCCTTTTCCAAGGATATTGCAATATAACCGCCCGGCTCGAGAGTCGAATCCACAAACTCAGACTTGACTTACAAGCTGCACGGCTATGCTGCCTCCCACAAAATGATATCCTCGAAGCATTCTTTTGGTTTCTCCTGTGTATTTCCAGTTACAGTTTTGCGTTTGTTTGGTCACTGTGGCTTTGTGACAGGGACAGTCCTTTTATTCTGTGTGCAGTCCTTAGCAAAGAAACTCTCAGACTCTAGGCAAGCCAGGATGGCTGCGACTAATGCGGAAGAGCAAGAAAATAACGCACTGATTTGGGAGTGGTGTTTGTTATAATTATATCTTTACCTCATTCATTAGCACACCTACCACTGTTGATTCTTGCCAGACCCTCATACGACACGAACCCTTAATAAGATGTTCCACTAACAAATTTGAACCCCTAAATGGCCGTGTTGCTGATCGCTGAGCTCTCTCTTCCGGTCTCCTCAAAAAGGAGTCACGTTTCTAACCACCCTCAAGTAGATATGCACACATTCTCAACGTGATTATCGCTAACCAACCAAGAACGTGACCCTGTTTACATTGCTCAGGCTGGTTCACCAACTTCCGCTCCAAAAATCTTGTTTTCAACCTGTTCAACTATCCATTAGTATCGCAAGCATTGCTTACATAGCTCTCCTCGCAGCAGGTTACGGAGGTGAAGCAGAGGGCTGACATTTTGCCAGCAAAGGTCCATTATTCTGAGAATAGCGCTTGGATATTGAGGGAAGCATTGAAAGTGATCTGGTAAATTATACATAAATAAATATTTTTTTGTTTTGTTTTTGTTTTTGGTAGTGGGGGCCTGATACTCGAATTCTTAGATATTCTGCAAGTAGAAAAAGTATAGATTCTATTTCCATTCTATCAAAACTCAAGCTCGGGAGTTTTGATAACCTTTCGATACTTTCGATATCAGCGGCGATATTTTGCCTGAAATAAACTGCTTGTCCCTGCAGCAGTCTCGAAAATTATCGAACGCACCCAAATACTTATTTTGTACTGAATACTCATTGATGAAGTATCGATACTCAGAGAAAATACAACTCCCCACTTGTAGGTTTGGAGTGCTTGTTTTGTAACATTATAACCTGGCTAGTCTTAGCACATGGCTGGAAATGGAATGTTTTATTTCGACTGATTGAGTTTTTTGACTGACTGACTGACTGAGCAAGGCATTTTATGCTGGTTAGTAAACTCGGGATAAAAGAGCAAATAGTGAAAAATTGGCTCTCGATCTTTCGTACACACCTGACAAAATCCTACATTCTAGAATGTTCCTTTTCTACAACCCTCGTCACCATTCATAATCATGAATATGTATTCTGAGCATTCCCGCCTCCGTCTCCCACTACTGTCCTTTATAAGCGTGTGCCTACTCACTGCCTACGATTTATTGACTCAGGAAGGGCGCGACAAACTATAGAATGATGAATTTGTCTGCTGAGTGTGTGACCGAGATTATCACTGAAGGAGAAATAAAAAGAGATTCCATTTTATGAAAATGTCAGCTTGTCCGAATCACCAGCGGCGTTTCAGAGGGGAGCCCCAGGCTGTCATGACCCACCTTAAAAATAAAAAAAAAGAAAATACAAAGCATCAACTTCAACAAAAAATGGTCCAAATTGTTTCTTTTAATATTTTACTTCATTTTGCTAAAACATTTCAGTGGGGCATGCCCCTAGTCCTATAAGATTACATTTCCCCTTCAGCCGCCCCTTCCCAGTATGAATGATAAGCGAGACTATAATCTTTCCACCTCACCCCCCTCCCCCCAACCAGCGGACAATATTCATGGATCCGCCCTTGGTAACGGGACAGTCTAAAACATGAGGTCTGTAAATCAAGCTAACCGGATTTTGAGCTTTAGGCTTGAACGGTTCTCGTGGGTCAGAACCACCTTTTCACCAACCCAAATGCGGCCGTCCAAAACAGGCTGTTTGTTGTTTGGGTGTCTATCTCATTCAGGGGCCGGATGGAGAGGTCGGATGGAGGGGACGGGGGAGGAGGAAAGGGAAGTGTTTTCATCACCCTGAAAATGGCTGTGCTGCACGTGATTTGATCAGGTCTAAGGAAGTGGGGATAACTGCGTCACAAACTTCCGGTCGATATTTTTGGACGTCAGTAGTCTGCGTTCCAGAGTCCACGCCGGCTTGGTCATAAGACAAATCGGACTTCGACTTCTGTTCAGACTTTGAGCTCGTATCATAAAGCATAAACTGATAAACCTGATCCAGTCAACTCCGGTTAATAGCAGAACGGATAGTCGCAACTTCCGCTTAATCGTGCCACCTTCAGATAACAGAATACGATGCTTTTCTACCATGATTATAGTCACCAGATAATCGCAACTTTGTTTATTCATAACCTTTTCCGTATTTCCATGGAGTTGCGACTAAATAGTCGACTGTATAGTTTTAACAAAGCTGAGGGGATGATCCCGTCCTAGGCATTCCATTATGATGACACAGTCATGGAACGTGACGTGCCATCACGATCGCCACTGTCAAATCGCATGATGACATTAATTTTACATTTTAGAGAGATTACACGGTTTTTGAAATGAATTATTTCTTCTTCTTCTTCTTCTTCTTCTTCTTCTTCTTCTTCTTCTTCTTCTTCTTCCTCCTCTTCTTCAGCAGCAGCATTTCTTAGTCATGCTTGCACACCCATTTGGAGCATGAAATGATTTTGTATAATGTCCTAATAAGAATCGGAGTTTTGTGCCCTAGAATAGCGAACACTAACGTTGACTGCGGCCCAGTTCACGCTGCGGTGCGTTTGAGCCAAGCTTTGCTGTCNATAACAAACTAATCTAAAACATTTCTCAACATTCTCTGGTTTGGTTCAACAACCTGATCGTAGAAAGCAGTTTAAAATGTATGTGTGCGTGTGCGGGTGGGTGTGTGTGTGGGTGTGTGGATGTGTAAGTATGTGTGGGTCTATGTGGGTGTATCTGTATCTGTATCTGTATCACTGGTATGTGTCAAAAAACAAAAAAAAACACCAACAACAACAACATATTACTGTAACAGTTAAGTTGAACTGAAATGACATTACTTTTGGATTTGTATGTTATTCTCTGAGTTACTTCCGTACTTTACTTTAAGCTATTTAGAAATTAGTATGTTGTAATTTAATGAGTAGGCTATGAATGAAATGTCTGAAGGTGGATCACGTGGGGCACAGTATGCTTGAGACTCTTTCATGTTTGTAAACTTATTGATGTTTGTCACTTGCCAAGTGCCTAATAAACTTGAGCTTGAACTTGAACTATCGCCACTGTCAAATCGCATGGTGACATTAGTTTTGCATTTTAGAGAGATTACACAGTTTGTGATATGAATTACTTCTTCTTCTTCTTCTTCTTCAGCAGCAGTATTTCTTAGTCATGCTTGCACACCCATTTGGAACATGAAATGATTTTGTATAATGTCCTGATAAGAATCGGAGTTTTGTGCCGTAGAATTGCGAACACTAACGTTGACTGTGGCCCAGTTCACGCTGCGGTGCGTTTGAGCCAAGCTTTGCTGTCAAATTCGTTAACATCATTTCTTTCATAATAATATGCCCTGAATATCTAGGACAAATTTGCCGCTGGGTCATGGCTAGAATGCAGAGAGAAGCAGAAAAATAAAAAAAGAGAATGTGATGAGATTCATACCTGCGACAATAGCGTGCGCTTTTGGCACACAGGACCACATTGCTCAATTGTGAGATCTAAGAGTCCGATTATTATTCATGAAGTTTGATGTAAAAAAATTGAATAGCAGAGGCTGCACTGGCTATTTCCATCCATATTGTCTTGCTGCTCTTAAGATCTAACAACTGTATTACATTCAATATGAGCAATGCCTATACCACTGAAGGTCGCTCTATAATTTGGTCCTCATCGAAATGACCTCTTTAACCCTATATGGCACAATGTTCCCATCTGGCAAGAAACCCTCAACTCTCCTTCCTACTCCTCTCGTTACAAAAAGTGATTTGTCTTACCATTCGATTCCTCAGGAAGACCCGGTTCTCAGTGAAAGAGAGATTTGTAAAGTCTCTTTTAAACAAACGAATCCAAGATGAAAATAGTTTTCTGCAAAAAAAGAAAATGAAAACCGTGTAGAAGCTAGAACTTAAGAGTTGACTTCTTTTTGTCGGCTGACTTTTCTGTCCTCGGAAGACAAAGCAATTCCCTTTTTCTGGTTGGGTTTATTGCCCCACGAGATTCTTGATGATGTTATTGTCTAGAAATTGATGAGTTGATATTGTGCGTGAGTTATAAATGTCCACTCTCTCTCTCTAACACAGATGTCCGCCCGGCTCTCGTGAAATAATTGGGCGGCTGTTGAATATGTAGATTGTCCTGTCTCTCACAGGGATCAAGAAAGGCTCAGAAAAAGAGAGAAGGTGGAGATAGGTGCGGTATATGCGCAGATGTATGAAGGCAATTCCAGCAAAATGCCACGTTAATTACGCTGATTTCTCAAAATCTCTGACTTTGTAGCAATCTGTTTAAGTTTATATGTAAGGAATAAATTAATCCCTGTTAGGAACAACCGAAACTAATTGCTGTAAAATCAAAAATATTCCAGACTTTAGCATTTTGATGGAATTGCCCATTAATAAAAGGCCTTGTGAGATTGCACGTCTCGTGTCCAGATCAATACTGTTATAGGCCCACTGCATCTTGTAGATAACTGACAGTGAAATAAGAAGAAAATGAAGAATGTAAAGAGAACAGGTGAAAGGGAGGAAGAAAGGAAGCATGGAAGAAAGGAAGGAAAGAGGGAAGGAAGGAAGGAAGGAAGGAAAGAGGGAAGGAAGGAAGGGAGGGAGGAAGGAAGGAAGACATGAAAGAAAGAAAGAAAGAAAGAAAGAAAGAAAGAAAGAAAGAAAGAAAGAAAGAAAGAAAGAAAGAACGAAAGAAAGAAAGAAAGAAAGAAAATGTCAAACTGCTCCGAGATACCTGCAGTAAGAGATATTAAAGTCTGTAGGGATGAGTGAGGGTCATGTAGATCTATATATACCAGATGTGGTCACCTTCAGGCAGCCAGAGAATAATTAATATTATTATGCCTGTCATAAGTATTAGGAATTAGTATCATTGTTCTCGTCATGGTTGACTGCCTGCTCATAATTGCGATTGAGTTAACAACTGAATTCATAATTCAAAGTGCCCATAGTTTGAAAATAATTCAAAATGTCCATAATCTGGAAATCTGAGCGCACCCTTCCGGTGAGCATCGAAATTTCGTGATCTCTTTCCAGGTAGGAAGAGAAATTTTCAATAGTCCCTATAAAATCAGAAAATTGGCCGTGGGGAGGGGGTAAAAGGGTTGGATTTGAATTTCAAAGGCTTAGATAGGTGCAGATACATTTGTAGACTCAGAATAGGTGAGGTTTAACCACTGAGGTATAAACTTTGTGGGTGTTGCTAGGTTATCCTGTTTACTAAAATATTAGGTAGCCTGCTTCACTGCCTAATTTCTAAAAATCTAATTGGTTTAGGGGCATTTTTTCATACGTCGAAATTTGGAGGAAGAGCTAAACAATATATGTGGAAAGTATTTTGCCATAGGACCCTTCGATAAGTTCGTGAGAGGTGTAAAACCTTATAAAGCCAACAGTGAAAAAAACATTGGCATCTTCATACCTCCAGCCAATTCAGATTTAGATAAACGGGTAAGAGGAGTAAAACGACCTTGACTTACAACAATGTCATCAATCTTGACAAAAAAACATATCAGCGTCGACACAAAAACAAAAAAAAAACAAACATGNTTGTCTAAGTATATATAAGAAAAACTGCTTTAATAACTTGCGCGTGGCTAAAGTTAGACAGTTTTTTCACTCTCCTGAAAAATTTACTCGATACGGGTTAGGACTTTTTATCATCGGAACGACGATATGTGGAACGTATTTTGCCATGGGACCCTTTGATAAGTTCGTGAGAGGTGTAAAACCTTATAAAGCCAACAGTGAAAAAAAACATTGGCATCTTCACCTCCAGCCAATTCAGATTTAGATAAACGGGTAAGAGGAGTAAAACGACCTTGACTTACAACAATGTCATCAATCTTGACAAAAAAAAACATATCAGCGTCGTCACAAAAACAAAAACAAAACAAAACAATGAAATCGGTCAACGGTGTAAAAATGTTTTCTGCAGCTGATATGCTTTTTCACTTAAATCATTTCCTGTGACTCATTTCTGCAATTATCCTTGGCGTATCAGGTTTCGGCATAGGCGGCAGACATCTCGTGACAGAAACGATGTGAGTGGGCATCACTTGGAGATTTATAACTCTGGGAGTCTTCTGAATTGCTGCACAAAATCGCTGCATGTGACTTGATCAGATCTGAAGAAGCAGGGATGACTGCCAGCTATAACTTCTGGTCGATATGTTTGGACGTCAACAATCTGCGTCATAGAGTCTCACTCTCTGATCATGAGGTCACTGATCGGACTCTTGAGTTCTGTTCAAAACTTGAGCCTGTGTCACAAAGCATAGACCTGGTGCAGATAACTCCGCTAAATAGCAAAACACTTAATCGCATCTTTCGTTTAATTGTACTGTCTTCATATAAAAATAATACGTTGAAGAAAAAAAAAAGAGTGAGCAGTGTATAACTGTAGAAACAGAATAAGCCCTCGGCACAAATGAAATGACTTAACATCATATCCGGCTAACTTGTGTCGCCAAGTTAGTCAATTTAAGCTCATTTTAAGGAATAGGAGTGGATATTTGCTTCATAGCCTAAAAGAATCCTAACATTTTGTCAAAAATTTTAAACCATTATTTTCCTTCCGCCTGTCCATTTCTGAAAACAACAACAACAACAACAACAACAACAACAACAACAACAACAACAACAACAACAACGCTTGATTATTGAGATTTTCATCCCGCTTACACCGCCATTACTCATGCTGTATGACGTCATGACGCGAGAACAGCTAGCAGAGACTGATGCAGACTGATGTCTGGACCAATCGTCTGCTAGCCTATCTCGCTTTTCAACGTCACGCGGCACGAATAATGGCGGCACGAGCAGGGTGAAAATTCCAAAATTCCAGCTTGTGTTTACTCAGAAGATGTCGTGTAAAAGGAAAGATATGTGCAGTTTTTAATTATGGAAACTAACATAGACTTATTGGACTGTGGGGCAAATAACTACCCCTGTCCCTTTAAGCTATGCGGGGTCCACTGAGCATCAAATCTTGGCTTTCATGCCCACTATTGTTATTCATATCTGCCGTATATGAGGAATGGATCATAAATTTCTTACGGACGGGACGTGCATTCTGCAAAACAACTGTCTGTCTGTCTGTCTGTCTGTCTGTCTGTCTCTGTCTGTCTGCCTGCCTGCCTNTCTGTCTGTCTGTCTGTCTGTCTGTCTGTCTGTCTGTCTGTCTGTCTGTCTGTCTGTCTGTCTGTCACGGCACCAAACAAGTCTTCAACAAACAGAATCGTTCTGGTCAAGAATTGTGAAAATAAAAAAATATTTCCTGATCAACCGATTCCAGTGGACGTTTTCATAGATATCTACATTACTGGAGTAACGATCAATTAACACGTTACCATATTAAGAGTATGTAGTGTATGGAGGAAGAGTGAGGTGTCCTTCATAGTTGGATGAATTGAGGTTGGACGGAGGGAAGACCCAAAGATGGCATCTCCTCTGACAATATGAATTAGTCACAAGAACTTTGGTCACCGTGGTGTGATAACAGATAGCCTATGTCTAGAATGTCTCATATCCCGTATTTTCTACACTTAGAAAAAAAACAACAAAACAACAAAAACGTACGCTCGTTGTAACACTCTGTGGCCGTATCCGTAATCCATTCGTTAATTTACGTACTGCGTTAACTGCGCTGAACACTATAAATGTTTTGGTAATTTCCCGTAGGTCACTGCAAAGCATTAACTAAGATAACAGCCACTGACTCGAGTCCCTTTCTTTGTGGGCCATTCCACGAGAATAGTCCTGTCAGTTACTCTAAAATTCTGATACACTGAAGTGATGCCAGTGGATTTTCACATAGATTCCTTGATTTTCACACCAACAAGTGAATGAAAGCTGACTATTACCTCACAGCAATGAACATGACTGTAATAATGGATATAGATGTTGCATTTTTTGTTTGTTTGTTGCTTTCTATCTCCGTATATAATATTATAATGTAAAACGCACAGAGCTTTTTGTTGGAATGAACATTATATTATGCAATATATTACAGAAGGTGCACATTAACAAGGGATCTCCTATTAACGTAAGAGTTACTCGTACATTAGCTCTGCATGTTAAAGGCTACTTTGGGTGCATTCATCACCGTTGCAATGATGAAATTCATGCTATGGTAAGAGATCTCATCGTTAATGCGCAAGCTCTCAATTAAAATTTAACTCTGCATGTTGAACGCTACTAAAGGATGCATTCAACACTAATGCAGTAATGTAGTCATTGCGATGATAAGAGATCCCACCGTTAATACGCAAGCTCTCGACTAATTATTATGTCTCTGAGGTATCTTTCGGAGTTCGTCACAACACGAACTTCGGACCCCACAGTTGTGATAATAATATAGAGTCTGATATTCACAAGGATAAAAACAAATTCTCGCTGTCAGAAAGACCTGGTGCACGCACTGCGCACAGACCTAAAAAATCCCCCATGAGCATGCCTGAGTCAAGGTTGCCAGATTTTTTGTCAAGCCGGAGCCAAAGTGCTCATGAAAAAGAGCCAAAGAGAGCCAAATATTAGAAAAGACCCACTGGGGTCCAGTTTGAGTAACATAAGCAGTTATCACAAACCGTTTATGTCTCGTATCTACGTAAGTCTTAGAATTAATTATCATAAACGTTTCTACATATGTATGAGTAGTCGGGACGTGTGTTAGGGTTACGGGTGAGCACTAGGCTCGTACACGGAAGTTAGGGAACATATTCAGGCAGTAGGTATTTAAGAATTAAACTGATCTGAAGTTAGCATCCCTGTGGTGTAGTGGTAGCACGTTCAGACTTGCAAGGTGAGAAACCCTGGTTCGATTCACGGCAGGAACATAAAATTTTCTAGTGTAGATTTTTTTCGGCCTTTCTTCTCAAAATTGATAATTCACCGTAATTTGGTAATGTGCGTGGTCACACACTTTCCTCAGAAAAAATAACGTGTAACATCTGAAAAATAAAATTCTCAGACTCAGCTCACATTCCTCCCCCTTAATAATAAAGAATGAAGACTTTACTATATACCTTTCCACCGGTTACATATGGAAGGGCGAGATAAGGAACGGGTGTTAAATGGAAAGAGTTTTGAGATGGTCCGTTCATTCGTGTTCAATAGGCNGGTATTTAAGAATTAAACTGATCTGAAGTTAGCATCCCTGTGGTGTAGTGGTAGCACGTTCAGACTTGCAAGGTGAGAAACCCTGGTTCGATTCACGGCAGGAACATAAAATTTTCTAGTGTAGATTTTTTTCGGCCTTTCTTCTCAAAATTGATAATTCACCGTAATTTGGTAATGTGTGTGCTCACACACTTTCCTCAGAAAAAATAACGTGGAACATGTGAAAAATAAAATTATCAGACTCAGCTCACATTCCTCCCCCTTAATAATAAAGAATGAATACTTGACTATATACCTTTCCACTGGTTACATATGGAAGGGCGAGATAAGGAACGGGTGTTAAATGGAAAGAGTTTTCAGATGGTCCGTTCATTCGTGTTCAGTGGGCCAGCCACGATAGAGACATGATCAGTTAAAAAAGCATATAGTTAACAATCACGAGTAGACAATTTATTAACAGCTAGTTTCTTTTTCGTTTTCTTTCATGACTATCTACGTAATAATGAAAATAAAACCATCAGAAATATCTTAAATACTAGAACAAGCTATAGAAAATCTATAGTTCTTTAAACTTTACTTAGAGAAGCTCTTATTATAAAGTCGTGGAGTTCTTACATTAGAGGCCCCAGATGATGTAATCTTTGCTTTAGACAATTTGTACATATACTTTTTGTACTTGAAATTAATCAGTAGTGATCGAAAGTCCGTTGGAGTAAAACACGAGCCAAAGAGACAAACAGTAATTTTGGAGCCATGCTTTCAGAAGGATAAAAATCTGATACTTGGTTCCAAACGAGCCAAAATCTGGCAACCCTAGCCTGAACCTTCGTTAATTAGGCTAACTGGTTCTGTTTTATCTCATAAATTGGAGTTTATATTAAAAAAGCGTATATCCATGTTTCTATATTACTGTTGAAGAAATGCAAAATGAGAAGCAAAAAAAGGCTTTTAGCACTATTCCTTTGTGAATCCTGTTCTGCTAAATACGAATACGAATAATATCTATCTACCTATTTCTATCTATCTATTAAAATATCGACACAAAATCCAGGTCATTAAATGTGCCGTGTTTGAAGGTTGAAGTCCGAACTAACAACTCTACGTTTGTTGTGGCTTTACGCTCTTTTAATCTATGACAGAAAAAGAACAACAACCCACATCTCCAGTAAAATGCCTTATGCTATTCATCCTAATTTCAGCGGCGTCCCAGGTCTGGTTAGTGTCACACTGTCATGACTGGTGATCTCATGGGCTAGATTAACAGCTGAAAACGAAGCGTTTTACACTTCGCAGGTGCTGGCAGAGCCGTCGGAAGCCAGCACCGATATCAGGCTAATCATCTTCGTTAGGTGAAATGCTTTAGAGAATTACCTATTGCTTATACACTCACCGGAAGTAAAAAAAAATACGCGCAACGTAAGGGAGGTAATTAGTTTGACAGAATAATTCTTTAATGTGCTCTGCTAAAAATCTCCTTTCTCTCAAAATACATTTGAATGGGAGGAGAATCATCAATGAAAGGTTTAGTTCTTGAATCCAGGAGAGCCTATAGGCTTTAGTATAAACCCCTCTTTAGCCAACAGTCACAACAATCAGACGGGCCTCCTTATAAGGGAAGTTTTCAACATTGAGAGAAACCATACGCCTATAGGATTGGAGGCTGAGAAAAGGGTGAGAACAGTCACTTAAAATATCAAAATAAAATGAGAAAGACGAAAGGAAAGTACGAGTACACTCTGTTTGCCATGGAAAGGTATTTAATATATCTTCTTCTTCTTCTTCTGCAGCGTTCCTTGATCATGCCAGGATTGCATGCAGACAGCTATGGGCCATGGACTGCGTACGGTGGCTAGCTGAAGGCTGTGCAGGTCCCCCATAGCTTTTTGTCATAGTCAGCTGGCAATGACCATATCCGTTTTCTTAGTTCTGCCAGGAGAGGGCAGCATTGCGAAACATGTTGTGATCTTTGATCTGCCTGCAGCTTTGCAGCGTGTTTATGAAAACATGTTTTATGGCTGGGAGTTGGTTTAGAGAAATGAACCATGAGAAACTGAACACCAGATGTTATTAGTGTATACACTACACATACACACACATCAGACACACACAAACAAACAAACACACACACACACACACACACACACACACACACACACACACACACACACACACACACACACACACACACACACACACACACACACACACAAACACAACTATATATACTTCTTCATGCGTCTTGTGAGTCACCCTCATTGCTGGTAAAGAAGACACATAACATCGGAGTCATTTGTTGTTTTTTCTGGGCCAGCCTGAAGCCAGACTACATGACTCTAAGATCACAACTTCCAGACTTAGTGAAATTTCAACTTCCTCATCAATTATTGATTATGATTTTATTATTTGGAGTATGTTGCTGTTAATTATCATAGTGCTAGGCGCCACGGTTCCAGCCTCCCGATAATTTCGTGACTATTGTTACGGATAATAATTGCACGTGTTGTCTGCCCGGCTAATCGGCTAACAAGACCCGAAATATTAGACCGCCGCACTCAGCGCTCGGCAAGGAGCTTTGTGTAATACAGTCTAGTGCAGCATACAAGCGTGGCGAGCGGAGGGTAGAAGTAATTCTATCATCGCACGACGCGATGTTCTGTGCCCTGACTCTTCTTGTACGAATGAAACAAGGTGGTAATGTTTATTCTTCTATTCTGTTATTCATTATCATTTTTTAACTGGAAAGTATATCATTAAAGACTTTACCAAATTACTGTGAAAGATTGCTTTTTAGTTCAGTTTTGAGGTGGAACGCTGAAAAACCCAATGCTAAAAAAAATTTCCTGTCCCTACCATGGATCGAACCCATGGTTTCTCAGCTGTAAGTCTGAACGTGCTACCATTGCACCACAGAG
>JAWQUT010000561.1:333636-352324 GCA_033807755.1 Ellobium chinense | reverse complement strand
CACCCCTGCCGCTTTTCCCCTTTTTAAAATTTGACCTCGCTTTTAACGAGATCCCCAATACAACGGCCAGATTTCAATGATCCCGTTGTATCCGAGATCTGTTATACTGCAAGTGGGACACAAGGCAGGAAGAGAAGAAATCTTAACAATGCAAAATGTAATTTGCAATATGACCTGGAATTTGACCCCAAATCAACACCAAGGTCTGATAGAACATAAACAGTGTAAATCAAATAATAGGTTCTACGCTAGACCCGGTATTTACAACGCCTTCTATAAATCTATGATGTTCCCAGTATGTCCTGCCCTACCTGTTTCTTCGCACGTATCCTGTAAACAGAGTTTAACATAGTGTGTGATCACCATGCAGGACATGATATTAGTATGTGGAACATGATATCTGACACTTAACTGGGACAAGACGAACATTTACTAATATGATAGCCTTGAAGAATGCCGCATGTAGTTAATGATGATGATGACGGTGATTCATTGATTTTCTACACCTGAAGAAGGTCGCCAGTCCGAAAATTTGTGCATTAAATTTGTTAAAATGTTATAGTTTTCTTGCTTTAATTATTTACATCCAGTGCTGATAAATGTTTTGCAAATAATGATGATGATGGTGGTGATGATGATGAGAATGATGATGTTGGTGGTGATGATGATGATGATGATGGTGTTTCCTACCTCCTCAAAACCTGGGTGACGCCTTTGTTCTCGTTCTATCTGAACTCCCCTNCCCGTTGTATCCGAGATCTGTTATACTGCAAGTGGGACACAAGGCAGGAAGAGAAGAAATCTTAACAATGCAAAATGTAATTTGCAATATGACCTGGAATTTGACCCCAAATCAACACCAAGGTCTGATAGAACATAAACAGTGTAAATCAAATAATAGGTTCTACGCTAGACCCGGTATTTACAACGCCTTCTATAAATCTATGATGTTCCCAGTATGTCCTGCCCTACCTGTTTCTTCGCACGTATCCTGTAAACAGAGTTTAACATAGTGTGTGATCACCATGCAGGACATGATATTCGTATGTGGAACATGATATCTGACACTTAACTGGGACAAGACGAACATTTACTAATATGATAGCCTTGAAGAATGCCGCATTTAGTTAATGATGATGATGATGGTGATTCATTGATTTTCTACACTTGAAGAAGGACGCCAGTCCGAAAATTTGTGCATTAAATTTGTTAAATTGTTATAGTTTTCTTGCTTTAATTATATACATCCAGTGCGGATAAATGTTTTGCAAATAATGATGATGATGGTGATGATGACGATGATGATGATGTTGGTGATGATGATGACGATGATGATGATGTTGGTGATGATGATGATATTGATGATGATGGTGATGATGATGATGATGAAAACCCTATGTATCTTCTTACCCATTTGTTTCAGTATGTGTTTAACCTGCAGATGGATCACTGTTGATCCAAAACTTCGTATTTATTTTATAACACTGTTATCAGTGCACATGACGTATTAAGTGAAATTTCTTAATTCTTAACCTCGCTGGTTTGGAGGGAGCTTTTTTCATTTGGTGATGAAGATGGTGATAATGAAGTTTATAAGTCTCGTAAACCTGTGGAAGCCCGCTCATGCGGCCGTATCATTCCAGGACATTTTCAACTCCTTGGAGAGCATACAGTGCCTTTAGCATTTACTCAGTCTGATCATTAGTATTCTAACAATAAGCTTTCACTGCTTATAGCCAAGTAATCATTTTACAGACAAGTGGACTGAAGAAAATCTGAAATAAAATAATAGCTCAAGGCTTTTAGAATGACCATGGCAGGAGTCGAACCCACAGCTTTCAGATCCACGTGATTCATGGCGACACTAATCGATGCCTCCCGCTGGCTCTAACAATGAAAACAATGTTTTTCAGGTAACACAAAGGAGTTGCCACTGTACCTTTGCCTTAGTTAATATTATGCAGTTTTCAGCATTGACATCGCATGTCTTTGTTTCCAGATCATGCAAATCATAGTTTCAAGACGTGACCGTGGAAAATTCATTATCATTGTGTGTGGTCACTTACGGGCCCAACAAACGATGACAATCTACCACAGCCAATATTGTTGTCAGTGGGCGGACAGGTTTCTTCCATAACATGCTAGGCAGAAGATATTTATTTTTCATGCGTGTCCTTACAAAGAGTATGATCGTTCCGCAGCCCGGTTTATAATTATTACTGTTGTTGAGGACTCATGGTGATGAATTGTCACGAATTAATTGTTGTATGATTTATTATTAATATTACAGTCTTTATTATTATTAGTACTATTATTTGGACAATGTCACAATCTGCTGTGATTAGGCATTGGAAAGAAAAAAAAACAACACGCTCACTTTACATAATAAATAATATATGAAATTTGGACATAGATATTGCAAGCTGATGGTACAGGCCACAGCCTACAGTGATACGTTAGGCCTATTTCACCAGTCCCAGCACGCCCAATCTAAGAGCCCAATCCGCTTTAGAACCCGCTGACATGATAAAATCTAAGTATGTAAGTTTAACGCCCACGAAACCAGAAAGAGAGGAATGAGAGAATGAGAAAGACAGGGTTAAATTTCTCGGTAACGTGCGATGCCTGATGAAGATCCGGGGACTTAACACAGAGGGTAGACAACCAGGTGGTGCCATAGCATATTTGGCTCCAATGATATCACACCTCTTGACAAATCGTTGTATCGGTTGCTCGAGGTCTCAGTTGTTCAGATCGTTATTGTTACAGTGGGACTCGTTTACAACATCCCTTGGCTGCAACGGAATCTTGCCTATAACGGCTTAACGTTAAATCCCCATAGCTTCTCCTGGCGACCAGGGGTATGAAGAGTACGACTGATACATATCTTACTGTATTTCCACACTATTTTTCTTGCGTGCGTGAGTAAGTGTGTGTGTGTGTGTGTATGTGTGTGCGCTTATGTGCGTTAATGTGTGTGTGCCTGCGTGTATGTGTTTGTGTGTCTAAATGTGTGTATNTGTGTGTGTGTGTGTGTGTGTGTGTGTGTGTGTGTGTGTCTGTGTCTGTGTGTGTGTGTGTCTGTGTCTGTGTGTGTGAACGAAACTCGCATTCAACAATACCTCGGCTATAACAAGGAAAAAATACAGTACCTTGGTCCTGATGAAGCCCTTGTATCCGAGATTCAGTACATGTCTTTCGAGCACGTCGCAATGCAATGATGAACAGTTATCGCTATAAGAGGCCGATGAGTTGCTGAAGTAGCGATCACACAGATCCTGTTATCACCTCAAGCACTTGTTACCCTCGCCGACTGTCTCCTTTGACAACACTCTTAAACAGGCTCGACTACAAGGGCGGATCTCATAAGAATTTTCTGTGGGGTAGGGGAAGAGGAAGAGGAGAGGAGCACCATGTACATTCCCTCTCCTCAAGAATAATAAGCCAATACCAACATCACTAGAGAGAGAGTATATCAGTTGTGGANGGGGGGGGGGGGGGGTAAGGGAAGACAAGACACTGCTACTCTCTCCGGATCAGATCCGCCCCTGTTCATCTCCTTTTGGACATGACTTTCGGCACGAGACCCATGCAACTCCGAGCAATTCCGTGCAGCGTACTTGAACTTGAAATGGGTATCAATGGAAGGTTATTGTTTTGTTTTTAAATGTGAAGTAATGTTGACAGCCAAATTTTTCCTTGAGAAATATGTAAGGTCATAAAAACAAAGCAGAGCAAACAATTAGGTATTTTCATCTCCATCACGTGACCTAGGAATTCTTGCTCACACGTTGGTTTGTTTACATGCTCTGCTCATGCATGATTGCTCGTCATTTATCAAAACATCCTAGCAATCCCTTGATCACGTGGCGTAATTGAAAATACCTCATTCCTGACAAATGCATCATTTACTTTCGATTTTTCCTTTGAGTGCTGCTGTTGCTATAAAATCCATATTTAATTTCGAACGGAATATTCCAAACCATAAGATTAATCGACGTTCTTTCATTACATTAATCCTTTTCAAAGCTACGGTAGTAATGGAAATTATAATTCAATTTTGCTCGATAGCAGCTGTTTACAGAGACTGGGTTAAAATTTAGTAATATCCATAGACTTTCCCACCTAGGGATTGGTTTAGATTAGATTAAAGACAGGGTTAGGAAGAGATTTCCTACATGATAATGTATAGGAACTTCCCAAAGATGCTAATTCTTCTTTAACCCTGTCTCTGCCCTTAAACCAAACACAGCTGCAGGGTAGGAAAGTCCCTAAATAATGCCTTGCAATTTTTTTTTTATATTGGTTGGGAGGGCGCGGGGGGGTTTACTTGATAATTGAAAATGCCTATACGAAGAAGCTTTCTGCCAGCCTTAAATCGAGTTGCCATTATGGGGCGTTAACTGCATTCACAATCACAACAATTTATCCTGTTGTTAGTTTCATGAAAAAAATCAAGAATTATCTCCTCTTTCTTTCTACCCCGGCCCCACCTTGTTAATGTTCTGAACTCTGAGCTTATTATTTATTATATCGAAGAAATCTTGCCCTATGATTCTGTTTTGAACGCCAAGTAACATTCCATACATATTATTACCGCTATATATAGGCTACGGGAAGCGGCGTGGTCGTGCGGTTTGTGAGTAGTACTCAGAAACTGAAGACTTTCAAGTCTGAGGTTAATGTATTTGACTTGCGAGCTGGGCGTTTACGTTAAAGTGTCCTTGGGAAAGACACTTCACTTCGATTTTCTCACTCGACTAAGGTGTAAATGAGTACCTGGCTTTAGAGCTGGGGGGACCAGAGCGCTGCACCGCTAGCGACCATCAATGACATTGTTATGTATTTCATTTGTAATATTAAGTATTTGCATGTATGATGTGTATTCTTATATGTGTTTGTACTATGAATGAGATATATAATATTGTATGCCATTGTAAAACAATTTCCTACGAGGTAAATAAAGTCATATTTTCATTATTATTATTTTTTAAAATTTTACTGCATGGTATACTCAAAAACTGTATAGATGGCTAAGACGGGATACTTCATTATGCTTACAGTGCTTTTGAGGTGAAGCCCCACGGCCAGATACATGTAAGCTTAGTGCATATCCAGACAAAACAGCTCTGTGAGTGGAACAAAGCCTAAACAATATGATATGTGCCTGCGTATTGTTGTGAGCTCTCTCTTTATCCAGTATCCTCCTCTGTAATTCACTGTGCAGATATGGTTCTCCGCGCGTATCACATATTATATTATTATATAATTACAGGCTTGTTTCAAGTGTTTTTGATTCAGCATGATTCTTGCCCGATACACTCTCAGGTGCACCTAACACCTGGTTCAACCTGGGCGAGATGACAGGGGCGTAACGACATACATTTATGTTGGAAAAAAAAACAACCATCAAACTATCAGCAATCTCTAGGCCAATCTGCATTGCTTATTGCAGGCTAAATGAAATATACATGTAATTCAATTTCATTAATATATTCTGAATGATTTTTATTTTCCAGTGCGATAAACAAAGATGATAAGATTTAGCTAGCCAACACAAGCTGCGTATTACATGAATAATTTCCAAAAATGCATTGGATGTAAAGACTAATGGGCACGTGTGTTGTCTCTGCTTTTATCATGCGCTTTGTAAGTAGGAAGGTTAATGCACGGAGGTAACTGCTAATTTTATGTGATAGTAAAATGAAAGAGGAAATGAGCAAGGAAAGAAAGAGCAGCCCTCTGGCTTGAATAGTCGAAACAGAAAATCTGATGAAGGGTGTGGCCAGCAAAAGCTAAATGACATAATGAGAGTATTTTTGTTGAACGCCATTAGAGAGTATTCAGTGTTTCCATGACGACCACTCACGAACAAACCGTGCACCGTCAATATGCTTTCTTGCATAACCATCGCATCATCATCATCAACATCAACATCAACATCATCATCACGCAACCACCATTACCACAACCACCATTACCACAACCACCACCCACCACCACGACTAACTCCATTGATCACTACTATCATTGCTACTGCTTCCACTACCGTCATTACGGGCCTGCCATGTTGCCCTGATGCTTCTTGATGGCATTCAGTACAAGGGTGATAATGGCTTCAGTACTTCGAGGACAATAAGGATAAGAAATAAAATGGATAAAATACAAAGACAGCGAAGGAAAGAAAGAGAGAAGGAGAAAGAGAGACAGAAAGGGAGGGAGGGAGAGAGTGAAAACGAGAGAGAAAGAGAGAGAGGGGGGAGGGAGGGAGGGACAGAGAAAAAGAAATAGAAAAGCAAGGTGGATGGAAATGAGAGACAGAAACAGTCTAAGAAAAAGAAAGTGGACGAGAAAGACAGAGTGAAGAAAGAGGAAGAGAGGCACAAGACAAAGTGGAATGAGATAGAGAGAGAGAGAGCGAGAGAGTGAAGGAGAAATACAAGGAATGACTTGCCAAAATGGAATGAGAAAGAAAGAGAAAGAAAGAGAGAGAGAGAGAAAGGGAGAGGCCATGAGAGACACAGTGTAAGCTGAATATTAGATTAGTTGTTATTACTGTAAGACAGATGAGGTAGATATTTATTTTTAATGTTGAGCATTTCCTTGTATACATCAGTCGGCCTGGAAATCGTTTAGACATAAAAAAAGCAAACAAAACGAAAAAGTTGTTTCTCAAACTGCCAACAATTCTAATCACAACAGAGCATACCAGTACATCATTGATAACCAAAGTGATTTTCGGTCTCTACACATACATACATATACATACATAATTATTATACATAAAGAACTCCTATATACATACGCACCATGAAAATCTAAAACTGGTGAAATCCTGATACCCTACCACTTAGTGCTTGGTTCAAGGTTGAAGAGGAAGAAACGCGCTCTTAGGACAATCTCTTGAATTTATCATTTGAGAGCTTGCGCATTAACGATGGGATCTCTTACCGTCGTAAGAATTGAATTAGTGCATCGATGCTGGATGCACGCTAAGTGTCTTTCAACATGCAGAGTTACATGTAATTCATACTATGGTAAGAGATGCCATCTTTAATGCGCAAGTTCTAGGTACTGCCTCATGTTATCCTTCTTTTTCGTAACCTTGCCCCTAACTAAAAACCAAGCACTCAGTAGGTGAGTCCTCATAAATTTGCCCTCGCTTTGTGTTCATCGACCTCAAACACGATTCTCGTGTTGTCATTGTGTGCTTCTCTCTTTCCCCATCGCTCAAACAGATCTTGACGTTTGACAACAAAAATAGTAGTTTACGACATTCATCCCCTGCGTACCATACAGTAAAATCAGACTCATTTTCGGCAAAGTGCCGTAAACAAAAAATGGCGGTTACGTATCTCATTACCACCGATAGGCGAGTCAGTTCTCGTTAGTGCCTCTACTTCAATAGTACTGCAACAAGATCTGAAAATCTAATGAGGACATCCGTTATACAATAAACCCTAACTCGACCTGTCAGATTTCAGTATTAGAAAACAACATAATTCGAGCACTGGGTGTCGTAACGACATCATGAAAAAGATCAAGAGTCACATGATTTTGATAAGTTCAGTTCATTGCGGACAACATTTCTAAGAATTTGACAAGACAAGTGTGCAAGACAGTCACACTGATTCATGGTCACGTTACTATGTCTCGACAGAAAATCACAAGAGACTCAGTCACGTGATGCGTGCTGACTTAAGGGGAGCCACGCCATTTCCCTTAAAGATTACAGTACCATACCATTGTGTACACTGCCTTTTTCTAATCAAGTACATTTTGCATGCAAAATTGCGCACCAAATTGTGCGTTTCTTTTTCTTTTGTGAGTGGCGATCATAGGAAGTTGTTACCCCAAAATACAGGTAATGCATGATCACCAGATTTCACACATGCATCTAAGACAAGTCAATGCATAACATTATAGAGACATTTTATCTGTTCACGTTTAATTCTCATTATATTTTTTCCACATGCTGTTCTTTTCCTTAGTTTAACTTACCTTATTTTTAAGAAAATAAATTTTGATAACTGATTTTTAATAATATACATCACTGTTTGTGAAATCTGAGGGTGAGGTAACGACTGTAATTTGAGATAACAGTTTTCCCCAGATCAACACCCACAGCAGAAAAATGTTAACTGGTTTAGTAGATCTATATAATTTTGTAAGCAATATATACTGGTTGGAAAAGGCCAATGCGTACCAGGATAATGCACTGTTTTGCACACGTGCCTCCCCTTAAGTTGATACAGTGCACATGACTCACATCACTCACTTCTGTGTAGCTTATGTCTACACGGATGATATTTTTTTATCCTTCTTTTAGGGGCGGGGGACGNGGATGGGGACGGTAATACCAAATTGGATATCAGAGACCTGTCTATATGTATAATTATGTAGCATGTCAACAGACCCCGTACCCTTGTTTCTTGTTCTTCAAACAAGTCCATAGCAACATATTTTTCAATGTCATTTTACAGGGCTTAACATTTCGCTTTCTCTCCAACCGAAAATAACGCCTAGTGTAAAGCAAAAACAACCTGCATTTACCTTGACAGGCCAATTATCTCAGTCCTAATAAATTAATGGGCGAGAGGCCGTGCGAGGAGGAAATGCACCAAAAAAAAATCCAAAAAAAAATGCATACTTGTGCAAAAAAAAAAAAAAAATTGCGATGTTGGTTCTTTATCCGCTCATAAAAACGTGTCAAGGTTAGGGTCCTCAAAGACGGTCTTGACAGCTTTTTAAGTGTTTACAGAAACTGTCTAAGCCTCTTGATGAAAGCTGATTATCGTTCATAAAACAAAGTTGTGTATTTCATTCAAAGATAAATTTGAAATAGGTCGTTTTTGCATTGACTGGGGCCCCACTATCACTAGTGGTCCTTATGGAGTGTTTGTTTTATGCAGTTATGTTTATGGTCTGCTTTTCACCACTTGAACTAAAACAAAACATTATGAAAAAATCTTGGTCAAGGTGTTGGTTATATTTTTCATGCTCTTCTTTGGATTTAATGGTCTTCAAGTTTCTCTCGGTTATTGGCGTATCTAGCAAATTTCTATTTCTTCTTCTGCAGTATTGTAACAGGGTTGCAAATTCATTATTTTACAGGGAATGGTCTTCTCCACCCTCCCCCCCCCCCCCCNTCCCCTCCACAATCCCCTGTATCGTCCACATAAAAAACTGTTGCAGTCCTTGCCTTCATGTTTGCGAGAGAGCGAGAGATCGAGAACCAGAGAGAGAGAAAGAAAGAGAGAGAGAGACAGAGAGAGAGAGAGAGAGAGAGAGAGAGAGAGAGAGAGAGATCATTCTTGGGAACATTAAACAGACGAAAACTCCATCAAAGACATTCTGGTCAGTCAGACTCTCCAGTAACAACATGAAAGCTCGGAGTGTCCATACCATCATTTGACAGTTTTCCGTGAACGTAACGTAAAGGTTAACGTAACAGCTCTGCAGTTCACAGGAGAAGACCATGTGCCAAATTAGGTCAGACTCACCTTTTAGCATCTTGGTATAGTTATAATGTTCATTTTATTTCCATCTGGGCTATTCTTTCGTAGCTTCTATAGTTTGACAGAGATCAACTGTAAGCGCCATTGATCAACTGCTGAAGTGTGCCGCAACACAAAGTTTTGTTGCGTCTCTAGTAAAATTATCATTTCGGCTTGACCGGCAAAGTTAACATTGCAAATGCCATGGCTGGTGTTACATTATCGTTAACGACCAAGTAAACCTATCAGTCGATCTTCTGTGTACATTTGGCTCTACTTAGTCGCAACATGTTCTATGTATTGGAATACTTTATATTCTGTAGGAGATAAAAGTGTCCCCCCTATGATGTCTTCATGCCCATGTTAGGTTATGCCGCCAAATTTGGGAGCTTTCCGTCAAACAGTTTGGATTTGTGTAGCAGTCACAAACAAACAAATCCAACCAGTCAGTCAGGCACAGACTTTGCGTTTTTAATTATTAGGTAAAAGTCATGCACAGTCGCTACTTTTTTTCCTCGAAGAGTTGCGACTGAGCGAAGGCGACTGTACTTCTTCATATGGTCTAGCGTTCGATCATACAGCTTCATATTTGTCTGTATACACAGATAAATTTCAACTAGAACGTCACCTTATCTTTGGCAAATACATCATTTCAAAGGTAATACTCAGGGACCCACCCACCTAATGCTTGGTTCAGCGTTAGAGGCAGAAAAAGTAGTAGGTGAAGGAAGACAAAATAGCCTACATTATGGCACAGACTCTAGACTGTTATTATCTAGAAACTTTCTCATGTGTGCTTTCTCTTTTCTAACACTGGCCCTAGCGCTAAATCAAACACAGGCTGAAAGAATCCCTAGACACTGTCATTTTAGCAAATGGCAAAAGTCCTGAATTCGTCCTCACATGATACAACATTATAATAGTCTTTCAACACTGAGGCTATTATAGGAGTGCAAAAAGATAGACTATTCCTGTGTTGCAGTCTTCTCCCAGTCTTTTTTTTTAAAGAACAGGGGTAGATATTTGTGTCACGCACAGTCTCAAAAAATCTACATAATTTTTTTTTTTCAAAAACTTTGAACCGCGTACATGTTCCTTCTGCCTGACCATTTCTGAGAAAACACTGCTTGAATTTCGGGATTTTCATTCAGCGTACAGCGCCATTACTCGTACTGCGTTACGTCATAAAGCCAGAAAAGCTACCAGACGACTAGTGCTGACACTTGGGCAAACTGTCGTGTTTTTGACGTCACGCAGCACAAGTGATATCGACGCACGCAGGATGAAAATTCCAACATGTCTGATGTATTTTCTCAGAAACTGTCGAGCGAAAGGAAAAAAAAAACGGGTTAAATTTTATGAAAAATTGATCTGAACTTCGTAGGCTGTAAAGCAAATAATTAACCCTGTCCCTTTAATGTTCGTCCACGAAAGAAAAGCAAAACCTGTCTGTACTGTGGCTAAAGTCGCATCTCTGTACAGCAAAACCTGATGAATTAAGTTTTCAAGCGATCAGCCCATAATTTCGAGTTCATGAGAAGTTCAAGTTCATGGGTTTCTAGTTAATCTGATACAAAAGACCTAAGATACAATGGGATCGTAGGGAAAGAGAATGTCCCCTGTTTTAGCCGAGGTGTCGTTACGAGCAAGGTCATTCATAGCTTTATATATAGAAAAAAAGAGGGACGATAATAATTGAAAAGAAAGTGAGTGTTGTACCCCTCAAATATGGCTAGAAGGGAAAGAAGTAGGGTTTTTAAGTAATGGCCTTTTACGCGAACTTCCGGTGTATTCAAGGCCGTTACAAACGAGGCCTACTGAACAGACTGGACATCTCAGCAGAACAACAATATGTGAATTTTTCGAGTGAATGAGAATCAAGGGCGTCAAGTGTTACTGTGTATCCCAAGTACCAGACTAATTGAAGCTCAAAATACATTTTGCATCTTTTTACTGCATGTTAGATACCTGTGAGGGACTTCATTCAACACGGCAGATATTTCCAGAGATACTCATCAGGTATTGCTTTTCTTTCATTAAAGTCATATTATGATACGAGGTGTGATCCAAGAGTTCCCGGCTGTGCAAATTAAAATCTCGAGACTCGCTTAATGACATAACAAACCAGATTTAGGCTAATTCACAGATAGTGCCTGACAGTCTTACAAAGACTTCCGCTGGTGCCTATAAGCATAACAAAGACGCTGGAACTGTCTACTGATTCCAAATGGGATTTTTCGAACGTCATGGACAAAACTAAAACATAGTCTAGGCGTTTTCAGAGACACAGCCCGGAAATATTTGAAGCGCATCTCGTACTTCAGCCGTCTCATGTTTGTACTAAACGTAATGGAAAGTGTTACAGTGATAAACAAATAAAACCAACTATGTACACACGCATAATTATGATAATTACATGATTTTAATACCAAAATGCACGTCACGTGTCACACCAAATATATGGAAGACGCGGTCATCCGCGCCCTCTGTGTGAAAGACAATGTTAGACAAGTCACAACTGACCACAGTGGGAAGATGAAGCTAGCGGCTTTTGCTTGGCCCACCCTTAAGGCCAAATCAGAGGCAATGATTGTGTACTCACAATCAAAAGAAAGTACATAAAGTCATTTAAAATGATTTTACATCTCAATAATAGTTAAACAATNNNNCCCCCCTCAAAAAAAAGGAAATTTAGTCTAGTATATAACTTGAAAGTTAGAGGATTTTCAGATTCGCCATTTAATCGAGTACAGGATGCAGTTTAGTGAAGGAGAGAGGGTGAGAGGTGGGCTGTCCTCATCACATCTTTATTTTTCTTCCTGTTTGTCTCAGTGTCTCTTTGTTTATCTCGGACAACAAACTCTTAAGATGTTACGTCAGTAACTGACCGAGATAAAACTCACGTAGGCCTATAGCTCCGATGAACGCATCAAGAGGACACATGAAAAAAAATAACCCCTTAGGGAAGCATGCGACTCTTCAATAAAATTTGTTATTTTGACCCCCATCATGGAGTTGAGGCCCCACCTATATCACCCTCCCTGCAACAACAACAACAACAACAATAAAAAAAAAACAACCAACATGTAAGGTGTTTCCTGTACTTGATTCAATAGCGGATGTTAAAGTCCTCCACGTTTCAAAAGCGCTATAATAGCTGTTGTCTTGCGTAGCTTTATTGAGATGTGAATCTATTTTAATGACGTATCTGACTTTCTTTTCATCAAGGGTATAGTATAAACAATTTGGTATTACCAGCTGTTTCGTCAGATGCAGTCAGCTCCACATAATCGCAATTCGCTAAAGTGCACGAGCACTCGTCATTCATTATCAGCCGATTGCAGAGACAGAATATTTTAAAATCCCTTCAGCTAATCCGCAATAACCAAAGATGTGCTTAGGTTATGGTTAGAGGCAGGGATAGTGAGACGACAGCACTTTTGGAAGATTTCTCTTATATTAGAGAACTTGTGCAATAACGGTGGTAATTTTCATACGGTGATAACGATAAGGCTGTGCATGAGCACATCCCATTTGTTTACCTAACATCGTTAGCTAAGCTACGAGCTGGCTGCAGAAAGAGGCCCTGTTACCACCGTAAGTTATACCACCGTAATTGCGCGAGTTCGCTACTGTCTGGGACCTTGAGACTCCACCAGAAGTGCTATTTCTTCCCCAACCCTACCCCTGAACCTGCGCCTAAATCTATCCTATACACAGCCTTGGATACTGCCACTTAATCATATTCTTAGCATAATCTTGACCTCCTCCATACCCCTAGGGATTTGCGATTAGGCGGAGCCGACTGCCCTTCATTACAAGTAAATTATACACCAGCTCACGAGCTTAAATGGCTTATATGAAAGACAAGAGAACAGTTCATCTCTAAACATCTTAATACAACACTGAAACATTCTACATAAACTACCGCAATCCTACCTATTTCAGTACTCCATTAATATTCCAGAAACACTTCTCGGTTCGTTTAGGCAACGATTTTTATTTTGAGAATGTTGGAGGGGGGAAGATGGGGGTCTCAATTGCTTAGAAAAAGCAAGCATGCGCGCGCACACAAACAAGCAAGCACGCACACATAAAATGGTGGCAAGAGAGGCAAATGCCAGTGACATGCTCGACCTAATTATTTTCTGACTCATGTCGTAAACCTGTCCATAGCGAGATAGGAGAGTCACGCAGATCTTCAGTATGTATGAATATAAGAATACTCAAGCGTAATATTCGACGCAAAATGTCCGTGTTGACGTGCCCCACTCCACGTCTTGAACATAGAACAACGGTATCGTGTGCAGCCTTTGCGTGGACCACTCTCAATTACAGTACTATGCAGCACGGTCATCCTTACTTCCGCTTTCTACTTTTCCATTGTCAGAGCAATATGATTGGCTGAAATGGTCTGTTACGTTGGCTTTGATTGGCTGACGCATCTTTTACTTTGGGAGGCCAGATCTTATGACACAATGATGTTACTACTTTGCTTAAACAGGAAGTGAGCTTCATTGGAACTAAGTAAAAACGCTCTAACGGTGAAATACGATATTACACGTTGATGGGGCGAAAAATTAATAGTAACGAGGGCGTCGACTGCAAATTAAATAATTATATTGTAAACTGTTTGCTTCATTTACTTTTATTTCGTGTTAAACGTGTCTACTATATTGATCCACGTTTTAGTTAGATGATTTGATTGCGTTGTTAAGTTGGCTCTTGCATGGCAACTTTTCCTGTCTCATTACAAAGGACTCTGCGCTCACAGACACACAGATGGACAAAAACATAAGACACACACACACACACGCACACACACACACACACACACACGCACACACACACACACACATACACACACACACACACACAAAGCTCACAAGTAGGTAAATGTGAAGGTCGTCTCCACGATTTCACCAGTCATCTCATTCAGCAATGCATGTATCACACTGTATAGTTTAGGTGCGAGACAAAATCCTATATAGATCTAGTCTACTCACATTAAAAAAAAACACCTATAAATGATGGAACTACTCAATGTAGAATGAGTTATACTCTGATAAAATGATTAAACCTGAAGCAAGCCAGTCAGCCATACACTCTAACCATGTGCTTACTGACAGCCAAAGAGCTACAATCTCTAACTTTTTATCTTTTTTTAAGCTTAGCCCTCATGGCTTAAAGCCAACGATTACGGATCTACCATTTCATTAAAAAATCACCTCATCCGTAAGCTCTATAATGCATATCAAGACGAAAAGTGAGTGAGAAATTTAGTCGCAGTTCCAAAATCGTGGATGATCTGGTCCCGCATCTTCTTTATGCATTCTTCTAAAGCGGAAACAAACATGCCACAGGAAAGAGCGATGCGATTTACCTACCCAGTGCCATTAGCGCGCTCAACATTTGTCAGAATCGCATTGATCTCGGGCCAAGAAAGGCAACATTATTATCACAGCATCAACAATGATCAAGATAAACAGTAATGATCGAGTTGAACAGTAATAGTCGCGTCAAACATCGACCTTGACCTTGATTTGACCTTGACCCGACCTTTTGTCAGAAAACATACTGGTTTCAAAGTCGTAAATCCATAAAATGATCTGGCTGTGCCCTCTTAACAAATGAACTGATCATCAAATTCAACCACACCCGGGGCCTACAAATACAAACACTATCCGGCTCGAGACTCTCGTCAAACATTTCAAAGTGAGCGGTTCTCAAAATGTATTTCAACCGAGGAAACGTCTTTCTTTTTCCCCCACAAGAGCTGAAAAGAGACGAGATTATCTAAAGTGATCCTAAAAATTTGAGACCTTGGGCATTAAAAGTGGAATCTCTAACCATCGTAAGAATTACATTTGACTCAGCATGTTGGACGCTACTAAGGGTACAATCAGCAATGTTGCAGTAACGACGATTACATATATCATATCGTTGATGCACAAGCTCTCTAGTAAATTGCTTATTTGTCTGATTTTGAGGAGGCACATACAAATGAACACCTCTAATTAGATCTTGTTCAAAATTACTGAACATATCTCTGGATGTTATCATGTTACTTAATGGTCCATCGAAATAGACCCAGTTTGATATAAAGTTTAAAAAAACAACAATACTTAGACGCTATTCACATCTGCAAATGTTACTGTTGTATGGCTGCCACAACTAAAATCTAAAGATAGATGCTATCTATATATGAATGATTATGAGAAATGCTTCTACGCAGGAGAGAGAGAGAGAGAGAGAGAGAGAGAGAGAGAGAGAGCGTTAAACTTCCATAAACCATAAACTTCACTATGATATTTGCGAAGGAAGAGACAGTGGACCGTAGTCCTGGCAAAAAGCAAATACGAGCGATAACAGATACATATAAAAGTATCAAAGCCACACACAAATAGCAGATCTACATCACAGCATGAAGTTTATAGTAATACAAATACCGGTACTCTTGATCGTATTGTCCTTCGCGCCCAAAAGCAGACAGTGCTCTCTAGAACGCCATATTTCTGTAGGGCAGGTGAGAAAAAATACACGTAGAGAGAGCAGAGCTCGCCATAAAGACCACTGCCACCAGAAATATGGAGGAACAAACTTCCTCTTTATTAAATTATTGTCTAGACAGTCGATATCACTGTGATATCGGGCACATTTTTTTTGTTCTTGCATCATGCAGAAAGCTGTTTCTCTGTTTCGTTCTTTCCCTACAAAAACAAAAAAAAATGGGGCTCCTAATGAGCGTTTAATAAGTTACGTAATGAAGACCCTAGTGCCCTTTTCACCTCCATGCCATTAAAACACAAACAAGTCAACTTTGTTAATAATAACATAAACAGGTTTCATACAAACATGACAGGCATGGTTTAATCGCTGGAAATCTACAGTACCAATTAGACATATATATAGTACAGTAATTGCATTTTTGCAGAAAGGTGGCGGTCGGAGACCAGCCGATAACATCATAATGTAGTAATATTATAAGTTAATAATCATGGCATAATGCTACTGTTATTATCACAGCATCAACAATGATCAAGATAAACAGTAATGATCGAGCTGAACAATAATAATCGCGTCAAACATCGACCTTGACCTTGATTTGACCTTGACCCGACCTTTTGTCAGAAAAAAAATGACCTTCAACTTCAGACAGACACGAGCAATTATCGTTAAAGCTTTGCTTATCACATGCTGCGAGGTCAGACGCCGCACAGCTGCACACACTAACTCACTGACACACCAGGTCATGGCACGCGTGTTGTTGCTGATGCCAAAATTCTATTTTGGCAAGGCACACATCACCAGCCAACTGCGCATCCCTCATCGTCTACAGCGAACAAGCTAACTTGTACAAGAAGGCCATCCGCCCTTGTATAAAGGGAAAAAAAGTGGCCGTTATATCCAAGTCTGACTGTATAGCGACTGTTTGTTTTCACAGCCGAGGAATCTATGCCGATTGGCTTCAGGATCACAGTTCTTCTTCAATCTCTCATTTATTTATTCGCTTAAAAGATTACAAATGTTCGGACTTAAACATAACGAAGATTTTACACAAACGCACACACACAATATGGCATCTTTAAAGTACTGATTAGCAAAGGTCATTACCATTTTCACTTGGTAGAAATTGTTCAAAATGAGAAAAAGAAAGACGAGATACAGAAAAAGAAAGTGAGAGAAAAGATAAAGGGAAAGATAATACACTGTAGCCTAACCCACTGTGTGATAAGATGAAAAGGAAGGGTTACCACTCTTGGTGATTTTTCACCAGATGTGAAATCGACCTGGCTTTGGTGATTCGGCAAAAGTAATGAATAGTTCATGAAAATCTGATGCAAAAAAAAAAGAAAAAGGGAGTTATCTCATAACAGATCTAGGTCTTTTGTATCCGCAAACTTTTCAACTAGATATATATATAATAATATGTATATTTTTTTCATGTTCAAATATAGTCTCGGCAAAAGCCCTTTCCTATTTTATATAACTAGACTACATCACTTTCACGTTATCAAGATCACAGATCTGAATATCTAGCTTTCATCAAAAATTTAAACTACCTTGTAACATTTCTCACATCCTTTGGGATTATCTATTTTTAATCAGAGGCTTAGGCCTGTATAAGATGCACGTTCTGTTGTCTTGTTAAACTCCATTCTGCTGTCTGGAGTAATAAAAAAAAAACAACAACAATAGTATACTCAAGGTACTTTGCTTATTGTCAGTAATTTGGTACTCGGAATAAAATAATTTTTGTCTTAAAAAGTGGTGTGTTGAGTTAATGACTTCAGTTTTTGTTTGAGTCAAATTAAGTGAAAATTATACTGCTGGTGAAACCGGATAATCATGAAAATTTCTGCCAACAAATCTGGTGGAAAGGCAAAATCCAAAGTGGCAACCCTGTGAACAAGTTACCACAGATAATACTAGAACAGGGGATGAAAGAGACACTCACTTGTACGCCAAAATCTACTCTTGTGATGATTCGCGAATGTAGTGAATTTGAAAGGTTGATTGTGCCACTGAGATCATTAAACTCTTGGGCGCAATATCAACTTTCTTTATTCTCTGTTGACTACATATCCGTGAACAGGAAATATTGCAAAATTAAAGAAAAATGGCACATTATAACATTATCATAGCAATTTTATTATCTTAGAGGTCAGTCGTTGCTAACTGAGTCGATTTTGCTCAAATGTTATACCCTCAATCGCAACTTCCATCTAATCACAATATTTTCAGCCAGCGAAATCGTGTATTTCTAAACGGAATACTGCCATTTCCTATCCAAAAGTCGACATGGATAATAGCAGCTCCTCTTTTTTTGTTTTCTATGGCTCATAGAAGTTAAGATTAAGAAAACAATATAGTGAGCATTTCCAGGCCAATTCCAGCAGAACGCCATATCAATTACGCAAAACTATGAAAAATCTGGACTCTACATCAGTTAGTGTTGGTTGTTTCTAATCTGTTATAAACGGAACCTGGTTGCTGTAAACAGGGCCGTCTTACCCGCAGGGCACTATGGGCAGTAGCCCAGGGCCCCGGGCTCTGGGGGGGCCCCGGGTGTGAATTTTTTCAGACACATGGTAGGCCTATAGACTTAACCTTTTACTTTGTATCAAGAAGGTAAGGGACCCCGTGGGGCCTGAGTGCCCAGGGCCCCCGAAATACTTAAGACGGCCCTG